>JAHXMU010000717.1:863823-913386 GCA_019455685.1 Philornis downsi | reverse complement strand
AATACAAATTAAAATAAACATTTCTCCAACAGATGGTATTTCAGATTTTAAAGTTTGTTATTTAATAATTCAAAAAAAAAAGAACAGTCATTTAAAAAAAAGTAGAAAATAAATAAATGCGGAACATTGGAAGATGTTACCTCTGAAAATATTTGGTGTATTGCAAAAAAAAACGTTGCCAAAATTTCAAATGAAAAACAAGAGTTAAAACATATCGCAAACAGCATGAAATTTTGCCAACAAATTACGTATTTTATATCTCATCCTTGGAAACATAATAGAAAACAATTTGATTTGATTTGACGTCAGATGCCTCAAACAATTGATCAAGAAGCGCAGAACTAAACACAACAGTTTTGCCAAGTCCTTTTCTTTTCTTGGAGGTGATAAAAAAGGAGTTTTTGGAACAATTTATATTCCTATGTTAACTTTTGCATCATTGTCATTTCAAATTGTTTGTAAGTTGAATTAGTGTCTTTTTCGCATCTACATCTATTACCATCATATCTGTGCCTGCAGGGAAAAACAACTTATCGATTAGAGATATTAAACGCTTTTAAAAAAATCACTATTACAGAAATTTGTTATAACTTCGAAGTATATTTTCCCTCCTTTCTTTTTTTCTTTCTACAAAACGATCAGAACCCCCACATGGTCTCCGAATGCGTGTATTTTGCGACTACCCACCCTAAACCCAATCTATTACGTTTTCAATCCGTTAGCTGGTATAATGCTGTACCCGGAAATTGTCAGTTAAAGATAATTACCTTTTTAATTTGGGGTAGGTCTCCTTAAGTATATTCGGCATAACCATCACCAGCGTCAAAACAGTTATTAGTAAATGTGCTAAAGAATCGCCAACATAAATCGAAAATAATCAGTAAATGATTGGGTCAAGTTGAAGTTGTCTGCAAACATTTTCTTACGAAAACTGGCCTTACATTCTGTTTAACTCTGTTGCATATAAATACCCCAGTACCTTCATTGGTTTCGAATTTATAGCTTGGAATATACAAATTACTTGAGCTTGTGTTGGTTTAAACCATAGCATTTTATAGATATGTATATATTCTGGATATTTATTGTTGTAGTAACAAACCAATGTAATGATTTTTTTCTATTCATTTTCTTTATTGAATCTTTCTTTTGAAATTTACAATAAGTATTCAAATCTTAATCCTATCTGAAACTAAAGTATCCCGCCATTGGCGGATCTTATTTTTGGTGAGTCAAGTCTAGCGTATCCTTTCTTCTTAGGCGTATATGACCGGGAAAATGTGGATGGTTTTGAGCGAGTGGGTTTGAGTGGGAGGGCAACTTCGATATATGACTTGCTTAATTTTCTTATTTCCTCGGAAATATAAGGAATGTTTAAATCCTTGTGTATGTTATCAATCCTAATACTCGTATACCATGGGGCACCACAAATATGGCGCAGTATTCTTGATTGTCTTCTCTGTAGCTTATTTATGTTAGAAGCCGATGCCGTTCCCCACAACTGGATGTCGTATGTCCACATTGGCTTCAATATGGTTTTATATACGGTGATTTTATTTTCCAAACTGAGAGTAGACTGGGAGCCAATAAGCCAGTGGAGTTGAGCCATTTTTAATTTCAATTGAGTGATTTTAGAGTCAATGTGATTTTTCCAGATAATCAAGGTGAATACCCAAGTATTTAACATGGTTATGAACGGGTGTGGTACTACCGTAAACTGTGAGGGCTAGGCAATTGTTCTGTCTAAGAGAGAAGGTAACCTGTACAGTCTTAGAGGCATTTACTTTTATCTTCTACTTTTCGAGCCAAGATTCTAATGTATGTACTATATGAGACTGCAGTTGTCTAGAAGCTATTAATGGGCAAATGCTAACGCTCATGAATGTAGTGTCATCAGTGAAAGTTGAATTTTGAATTAGGGGATGAACAGGCATGTCAGAGGTGTAGATGGTATATAATATAGGGTCTAATATATTACCCTGGGGAACTCCTGCTGAAACTTTTCTTTGAGTCGAAACAGAGTCCTTAGATTTTGCTACAAAAGATCAATACTTTAGATAGCTCTCCAGCAGCTTGTGGGTGGGACAATAACTATAATTCAAAAATGACAGAGAGGGAACAGGAATACTGGGCCACTAAAAACATCTTCTACAATTTATATAAATGATTTATCTTAGCCGATGTTTCATGTCAGATTTAGTCCATTTTAAAAGAATGTATATATTTTAGGTTAAAAATCGGCAAGCATTGCTTCAAATGCGTCCAAACTTACATTGAGATCGAAAAATATAAAAAAGTGGAATTTAACAACAGCTTTATTTGATTAATTTATGTTTATATTTGAAAATAATTTGTTCATTCACATTCAAATAGACTTATTTCTTATAATGAAAATTTTGTGTGTCTTTTATATAATCAATTTCTTTCACACAATGTTATTATTCGTAAAGATATGGTAAAGTTATATTATGGCCTAGAATTACTTATAATAATTACTTATAATAATTACTTATAATAATTACTTATAACAATTAATTTAATAAGTTATATTAAGAACTGGAATTACTTATAATAATTTCGGCGACTGCTTGACTGCAGCTATCCGGTTTCATGTTTTGGCGATATTTGTGGTATTTTGGCTATTTCTGTCGATGCATTTGGTGGTGAAGTTACAAAAAAATCTGACAATACTGAATGGCCGTATTTCAGTATTCTCATTCATTTTATGCTCATATTACGTTTGTTTCTCAAAATCAGTTCTGGTGTCCGGAAGCCAAACACAGATTTATCAGAATCGGTCTATGCGTATTATTTATGATTTCAACTAATCTGTGACAGTGTTTTTGATTTAACGTCCGGAGTAAGCTAACTTTATTGTTTTTATCCACGTCGCTTATTTTGTTTCTCTATCGCGGTGTGTCTATTTAAAGCTATTTTCTGAAAAAAAAAAAACAGAAAAAAACTGAACTTCTCAGTTGTACAAAATCTACCTTTTTGATAATTTTCGATTTGTGCCTGCAAGAGTAGGATTAAATTTGAGCAACTTTACAATAAACAATTGAGCGCGAAGGTAAGGGCGATATTTGACAACTTCTTTTCGACGATAACATTTGCCCTCCACGGAATTGTTGTCCGACTTTATGTATAATAAATAATTCATAAATAATATGTATAAATAATAATTCATAAACATAAAAGATTACAGTTTTCGTAGAAGAACGTTTTGCAAGAGATAAGTGTGAAATGAGTATGTATTTTCGTTTGAGTCGAATGTTGGCATTAAACATTTGCACACATTTCCATGTGATGAAATCAGCAGATTTCAGCAGATTCATGTGATGAATTTTTGCAGTTATTCATTACTGACAGTTAGACAGACATTAAGTTGACCGAAAGGTCTTATTCCCTAATAAGGGCCGGACTTTTTGCGTGTATGTTCTATAGGAATCAATAAAATGCTAAAACCGTAATTTTGATTTAAATACTCGCACACTTGCTCTAATAGTGGTCAGATTTTCTTTCGATATTGCACATAGCAGTTTTAGAACAAGAAGCAAAATATTATGCCACCATTAATTTTATAACATCAACGAATTTTTTTTAACATTTTACAACATGAACGCTTTTTATGTTTTATGTATCGATTTTTATTAATTATACACGAGATATGGTAAAAAGAAATCCAATATTTTTCCCATGACATTCAAAGCTATATTTAGCATAGTTAGTATGATCCGATTTATGTGGAATATGCAATTTTCCGCCAGCAAGATATTCGCCACAGTTAGTAATCGCTTGGTGCCAAGTTTGGACTACAAAGTGGATGCATAACAATCTCCCAACCAAGCTCATGTAGTTTCTGGCGAGGCACTATAACACATCTACAAACCTCACGTCCTAACCTGTCATTGTCCTGGTGGAACACAATTTCTCTCTGATAAGCCCAAGCTGGCCCGTTTTGAGCGATTGCTTCTTTCAGACAGTCCAATTGTTGACAGCACAGATCCGAATTAAGAGTTTAGGAGCGGCGCATAATAAATGATTTCTAATCTCACTAACTGCTCATCCTATCTAGGCATGGCCGCCGTTTGCAGCGCTTTCCAAATTTTCACCCTTAACCACTAGCAGTTTCTAAAATGGATCAATTCAGTCCATGAGGTTTTCGTGCAACGTTTCATTTCTGTGAAATAGTGCTTACTTTACAATACCTGAGACCATCGAAATGCACCAGCGAAATGCAAACTTCTAAAGCCATGTATTGGCAAAAACAATGGATAATGCATTCTCCTAAAATTACAGAATTTTCAACAAAATTGCAGTACAAATAAAGTGTTGCATACAGTTACACAACAACAAAAAACTTACAATTAATCTAAATTATATGAAATTAAATTTTTAGTTACACAAATGTAGTCTTTGGAATAGTGTGTCAAATGTAAAAAAATGTGCAATTCGTATATGATAAGAATAGAAAATTCAGTTAGCTGAACCGACTTACGCATATCCTACCCCAATGCCCTCTTGCATTGGTGCAAAAGTGCGAGAACTACTAGAATGGGCGTAATAAATCCCTAAGTTCTTATAAAAAATGTCCGAATTTTAAACACAATAAAAGAAGAAAGTCCTGGGCAATTGTGTAGGTGTTACCAGAAAAGATAATTAGGATAATTAATGGATTGTTTAAAACTTTATAAAGCATTATAATGCAATATAATCGAGAAAAATTTAATCAACTGCATTCATTTTACATGGGAAGTACCAGGGGAGCCATGGCAATGTCCAAGCATTATAATGAAAGTTTTATCGAAATCATAGTTTTATGTGTGTTTATTTAACTTTACTTGAAAACGAAAAATGGATAATCCTATATAACTTAATTGTACATACATTATCGAGAAACTCAGCATAGTAGTCTCCATTCTAAGTAACTTACAGGCGATGTTTCATAATTTCAAATTTGGAGATAAAATGGGCTTCGTACTGTATTTTGTATCTTATTTTGTATGTAATAATTTAATCACATTGAAATAAATGTATGAAATTTCCGTTGATTCTGCTTTTTGCATCTAACCCAATCAGTTGGTGAAATTTTATACTCAAATGATTTTTATCCTTTGTGCCAAATAATTTCTTTACCAAACCAAACGGTATAATTTTACACGATGTTATCTTTCATTGATGGATAGTTTCAATATTCGGTAAAATCTCTCGCTCCATTGAGAAAAATCTTGTCCATAAATGGATACAGGAAATGATCTAAATCGATGGCTTAGGAAGAAATTATCTCAGTCGCAAAGTGGGTCTTTGAAAGTGTTAAAAAATACTATTTCTTACTAGAAAAACTAGTCAACTCGACTTATTTTGTGAGAGATTAGGGCATTATTACCACGAGTACTTGTTCTCTGTACTGTGGATCACAGTTGGAGTAAATAAAAAAAGTGGATAAAAAAAGTTTTTGGGTTGTTTAATATTTAATAATAGCTACTAACAATTGCTCAATAACTTTAAATAAGTAATGTAATAATAACAAATTTGTTTTAAATGTACAAAAATTCCATTCCAAATTCCATGCTCGCAACTATGATCCATTTTTTTACTATATTTTACAAAGTTTGAATTTTATTTATTTTTAGATTTAAGATATTTGAACGTTAGGTATTTTGTTGCATTTAAAAAAGAAACAGTTTCCTATTTCAATTTTTAATTACTATAATCATATTCCATCTTTGGCCGATTTTAACGCCGTTTTAATATTTTAGAATTACTAAAACGAAATAATTTTTTTCTGAATTTAAATTTTGTTCCCGTAGATTCTAATTCGTAGGCTGCAACAATTAACATTTTCTTTTCATTGTATTACTTTATAGCATCTGGCAAAATTTGAAAAACATCGTTTCTGCTACTTCATGTGCGAATTAGCTAAATTGATCCATTTACCCCTGGATTCTCTACACCCTTTTGCATTAATGCACATTGTGCATTTGATAAATTTTGTTCTGCTAAATATGCCAAATAGCGGGAACTACTTAGTAAAATCACAAATTAATCAACCCCATACCTATTTTGGTGTGTATTCTTCTGTACATTTGCCAAGAAAACATCAACGGTCACTGGTCACTGTGAAAACAAAAACACTCTGTGAAAATGGCGATGTAACATTCACTGAAGTAGCTCCCATACAAATTGACCGATTTATCGAATTTTAATTTTTTCTTAATTGCATTAGATTATAATACTAGTTGAAATGATAAAAAATCGATCTTTGCATAAATTACCCAATTCAAAACATATATCACCATATAGCTTCATATCTTTCATGTAATTGTACAGAGTTCAGTGTATTTTAGCAAGCACGACGCTTTTGTTAAACTTAAACTTTTATTAACAGCATAATTATTAAGTGCAGTATAATTATTAAGTTCATAGCATTTATTATCAAGAATCTGGCGATTATAAATACAGACATATTTATAAATTTTTTTTGTAATTTGTTTCGGCTGATAATTTTTTTTAATATTTTCCACCTATCCAAACATATCGGAAACCGCAAATAGGCAGTTCTTGCACTCCGTTTCGAGTTATCCACGTATTCGTTTTTTTAAAAGCCCCCGTTGAAGAGTGTTTTTTATATCAGATGTTTATACACCGACTCCTACAAATGAAGATATATCGTATATCAAACGTGCAATGTAATAATTATGTTTTTTTAGATGTGTTTCGCTGGGCGGGTCAAAAAAAAATTAAGTCAGTCGTGCTCCACAATCAAAAAATAATCAAAGACGTTTTCAAATGTGTAAAAATCACGCCCCCAAATACCGGGGGTTTGGTTTTTTGCACATATCGCCGACATTTGAAGCCCGATTGTAATGTTTCAAATATCGTATATCGATTCATGTCTACCCCAAACCCCAATTTGTTTTTTTTTTAATCTTGTAATTCTGACATCTTCGTTTTGAAAGTTTTGACATTTATTCATAAATGAGAAGGTTGCACATGTTCAAAAAATCAAAACATACTGATGTGTCAAATTCGAATATTTACACCTACACTTGTTGGAATTACCAAGTTCGTTCTTCATTTTCTTAATGTGTAAACTGTAATGCAAATTAGCTACGTTTCTTAAAAATAACATACGAGTATAATGAGCGATTTATAAGTCACTTAACATAACCGAAATTTTTCGAATCAACTTTGATTAGTCTTTAATCGTAAGGAAAGACTAACTAAAAATTATTTTTTTTATGAGAATCGGGCGGATCGATTCATGGCTTCTTAACTTAATTAATCTATGTCCGTCTGTCTGGCATACTGGCAAACACAAATTTTACATGGTTTAATATTTTGTTAGATCACTACTGAGTTTGAAAATGAACTTCATTGCAACACCACTTGTGTTACTTCTCATACAAATGGACCGATCTATTTACTGAAACTCGATCTTAACTCTATAATTTCAATCTGGTGAATTGTAGTGACTTCAAACTTCTCCCGTTGTATTACTATACGAGTATATTATTAGGTAAAATATGGACAATTCAGTCGATCAGCCACGTCTCTTCCAGTATCTCCCACAGAAATGTCGAAATACAATTTTTCTTCTCTTATTTCTAATTATTTACTTATTAACTTATTCGCTAGAACGGTATTGGGCGATGGTATATCTCTGACTGAAACTTCTCTATCTTTTTGAATATTTGTCATTCCTATGGTATCGAACCACTCAGTTAACTGTTAACTGTAAGAAAAGTACAGAGCATTTCTACTAACCACTCAAATCCTTAATTTATTTATTAGTTACTTTTTTAGCACTGTACTGTGCTGTACCAAGAAGTACTCACTGAATACTTTCAGAATTGCATATTTCAGGCCTGAAGAAAAGATAAAAAACTACCTTCTTAAAAAAAGCAAAATCTGTACAGACATAGCAGCCAGGTGAACTGACTTACAGATATTCTCACCAAACGTCCTTTTGCGTAGCTGCAGAAGTTTCTTTTTATCTAATTAAATTATAAATGCCCTCTTCCCTTTGGGTAAAGATATAAAAATACATTGAATTAAAGCATAATTGGGAGGAGTATCGGCTAATTTGCATGTGTAGTACCCTAAGGGGCGTGGCACTACAGTCTTAATTTCCAGTACTAAGTGCCTAATGTGAGCTCAGTTATAATAAATGAAGTGCAATTGAACGAAAGGTATGAATCAAAGAATGTACAAGTCAAATAAAATAATTTGTATTGGAGTTACCAAGGAGGGCGTGGTTATTCGATCAATTTTTCACACATTTTATCCAGAATTATAACGCAATATATATGTAATTGACAAGAATTTCAAGCTATGAAAATTAAATATCTATAAATCGGTTAATTTCTATAGGAAGTGCCATAATGGCCGTAGCAGCTTCGCCAATTTTCGTACTTAAAAATTAGTTTAACAAATGCAAGCTATATTTTAAATTTGGCGCGGCTAATTGATAGATGTGGAAGTAGGAATATGTTTGTTAAAACAGTCTTCGTATGGGAGCTACCAGAAGAGACGTGATTACTTGAACGATTTTTCTCCTGCTTTATAGAGAATTACAACGCAATGTAATGGACAAAAATCTAGACTACTATGGCATATTTGTTAGAAATCACAGAGAAATGATTGAAATTAGGAAACTCTGTCAATTTGTATGGAACTTCATAAAAGTTATAAACCTGTGGATTAAACAGTTCATTTGTATGGGAGGTACCAGAACGAGAGGGGGTAAATGGAGATTTTTTCAAATTTTCCCAAACATTGTAAAACAATGCAATGAACAAAAATTCATGTTACTGCATGTTACTGATAAGGAGTTGCAGGAAGGAAATTGAATTTCGGCAAATGGACCAACCTAGATTTTGGCTCATTTTAATATCTCGTTTCCGCCTAGCAGAACTTGTTATGTTGGGGTAATTTGTTCCATTCGAATATAGAATGTGGAATACTCGTATGATACGACCGATTATTCTTTAACTTCACTCGCCAACATTTTGTTATGTTTATTATAACTTATGATATTGGGGCAGTCTGTTCCACCCTTCAAATGCATTCCAAACGAATGATCTCAAAACCCAAAACATTGTACTTTTTCTAATAATCGACATTTTTGTATATTTGTCCGAACTTTGCACTAGAATTTGTTCTTTTCTAAGCTATAGTCTGGGACTTGGGCGAGCTAACCGCGTTCCTCTGATATGAAATTAAGGATTTGACAAAAATCATTTTTCTATGTACGATTTTGAAATGATAGTATAATAATATTCCACCCCTTGTAGCAAAAAATACATATCGGCAAAGTTGCAGTTCACCTATCTGAAATTTCTGTAATAGATAGCAAAAATTTGGCTACAGGGACATTTAAAACTGCAAACACCGATGTCTTCAGTTAGAGATGCTGTAAAGTGTGTCATTATTGTTCAATCTTCCAATTGATTGAGCTTTTTATATCAAGTGTTAGTGTACAGCCGCCAGATAATGGTAATTCGAGTTTTGGAAATCAACCGGAGCCATATCAGGCGATTAAGGTGGTTGCTCTATGATGTTGAGTTTTTAGCCAGAAATTCGTTCACAAAGATGCTTTGTGACGTGTTGCGTTATAGTAGAGCAAAATCCACGAAGTATGTTTCTTTCCGAAAATTTTGCCATTTTCGAAAAATTTTCTCATTGTAATCCAAGAAAGCCGTCAACGTTATCTCAATTTTTGATAGATTTTGACGTTCCGAAGCCTATTGTCTCTCTTAAACATAAATGTTAACTTCAGTTGAACAAGTTGACCAGACCAGACCAGAGTGAAGCAAATCTTCCACCACACCTCGAATGCTTTTGAATACACGTTTTTAATAAAGTCAATTTATATCAAAATCGCAAGATGCAGAGATGAACTGACCAAATCTAGTACTGTACACAACAGACCGTGCTCAAACTTCGCGACAATATACATATAAAGGACAGTTGTGCCAATTTGAAACTGGTACTATGTTGATTTTTCGTGGTAACAAATGGTCGTGAAATTGGCAGCCCAATTTATTTCATTTTAGCGATTTTTGGAAAGTGGCCTGCAACTCAAAACCCCAAATTCCAAGATATGTTTGTAAACTTGTGAAATTAATTTCTAATATAAGAAAACACAGTTTTGCAGTACTACAAATATACTATCGAACATATTATATTATGACGCAACAAATTTGTTTCCCCGATTTCAGTGCTGAAAAATAACATAAAAAAAGTTGCCAAAGCAGATCGTTTTTTTCACATAGAAACAATATCTCGTAGCCTTTTGATCCTTCTGACAAAATGTACTTGCTTAGATTGAGAGAGAAAATGTCATGTTATGAACATTTATAGTGTTAATGAAGTTTTTATTAATAAATCCATGATAGTAACACAAATGTAAAGAAAAAATATTTAGCTGAAGCTTGGTGGATATGATGGCGGATATCATCTCATCGCAGTCCATATGGTTGATATTTCGTAGTATCATCTTCAGACTAGATTTTGCTTTGAAAATTGAAAGCATGTTCTTAAACTGTCCGCCATTTGATCGAAAGGAAATCCGGTTGGCACACATTTGTGGTGAATAGTTTGTAAAGGGTCTTCGTCCGAACGGCGACCTCGTGAATGCGGTATCATTACCTTGCCCTTTTTGATTTTGATGTCGAAATATTGCTGTAGGTCATCCAATTTGGCGAAGAGCGGTTGAAAGTCTTGCTCCGGATAGCGCAAGAATTGACAGCGCAGTGTATAACCGCCAAAAATGAAGCAATTGTATAAGCGCTGTATACGGAACTCGAGTTGGCGCATAAGAAACCTAGTTGTTGTCTCGGTGGTACCGTACACATCATAGGCGATGTTCAAATCAGAAGTCGTTGCGCATTTGAAAATGTCAGCCGACCACAGCTGTATAAAATCTATGTAGGCATTGCGACACCATTCATCAGCCATTTGGGCAATCCATGTTCGTAAGATTTCCCGCTGTATATCGGCATACTGGATGAAAGCAATTTGGATCGTTCGCAAAGTGTCGACGATGTACTCGAGGGCTTCGTCAATTTTCTCTGAATACATCACGTGGAAGAATTCCATTTCAGCAAAGTAATCCGTCAATTGCATTTTAACAGTATTTGGCAAATAGCGCTGAGCAGACGGTACTTGACGCAACTTGTGCAGTAAAACATCGCTCTCATTTTTCGAGGTTTCGAAAAAGTGTTCAGCAGCGTTAGCAAATGACTCCGCCAACTCTGATGAATATTCGAAATAATCCGCAAGTTCAAATAATTTTTGAACTTCGCTTTCGCTCTTGCCCATTGGCTTTACTGCATTTAGAATTGGGGATGTCGAAAGATTTCTCTGCAGATTTTCAATAAAGTTCTGAAGAACATGTTGGAAATTAGCCTTCATCCTCTCGCCTTCCTTAACTGATGCATAAAAATTCAGGGACACATGTTCAGCACTTATCATCTGGGATGGCGATCCCAATCTAATGGGTGGTCTCAAAGGACCCGACATATTGCTTACTTCCATATCTCTGTAGCTATAGATGTTCCCAGCTTCCCCCCATGCCGCTAGTACCAAAAACGCCAATGAATACCAACACTTAACCATTATCACCACACTTGGGCTCCCGTGATAGCACCGTGCCATGACAAAACACTACTACTCTTTAATATAATTGTGCATAAACGTATGTACAGACGTAGTACATGTATACGGTACATGTATATATAGGTATGTATATGAAGGCCAAAAAATGAAACAAACATCAGACATCAGCACTATTATCGTTTATCTGCGCCTTGGTGCTGCCGCAACGCACGCGATCCAAAATTAGATTCAGATCTTTGTTTTGTTTATACTAGACTCTCTACCGGCCAATCTCACTCAATTCATTTCTCCGCGTGAACACTGACGATAAGCGCTCTGTTACTTAGAGATTGAATATTGTAAACAAATGAAGAAACCCAGTGTCTGGGAGATTCAAAATACATCCAAACGTACATACGAACGAATATACGATAATAATGTTGAACTCTTCACCTTTGGACTGCGATCGGAAATATTTTATTATTATACACTGATATTGATAACACATGCACGTCAATATTGCCAACGCGGAGGAATTTTTGAATCTGATTTCGAAGCTCTAAAATATTTATCACGAATACAAGTCTTTGGAATTCCGAAAAATTTGCTTCGGTTTTCGCAGTGTTAATTTTTTTCGCAAAGTGTAATTTATAGTTATTTGCTGCGTTATCATGATGAAAAATCTATGATTTTTTTTCAAAAATCTTGCGTTTTTTTAAGTTGCTCTCTTAACTATTCCTTATAACCTTTGGAGTCCGATCAGAAATATTTTATTGTTATACACTGACATTGATAATACATAAATGCCAATATTGCCAACGAAAAGGCATCCAGGAGATGCGATGGACAGGACAAGGATGTACTCGCCGTGAAAACTGTGACATTTACTATAGCTGACACGCAGAAAGGCATGAATTCGGATTTGTTGCGGGAAAGAGACTGAAACACCTTGTCTCGCGGTTTAACCATATAAGTGATCGTATAGCCACTATCCGCATCAAAGCGAAATATTTGTTTACCTCGTTGATCTGTGCACATGCCCCGGCGGAAGCGAAAGACGAGGAGACCAAAGACACATTTTATGAGTGCCTAAAAGAAGCATATGACCACGACATTAAAATTGTTCTGGATTTTAATGTCAAAGTAGAAAGGGAAGATGATAAGAAGAAGATAAGAAGTACAGGGTATGGAACAGGGCTCCCCTTCTGTAAAGATAGCGATGGAAATCTGGTCACAGATACGCAAAATGTGCTGCAACTATAGAGAGAACATTTTTATAAGCTCTTAGTTCCGGATGGCAGCACGAGTAAGGAAATCACCCTAATTATTGACGATGGCATAAATTGTGCAGCTCTGAGCCAAACAGAGATCAGAACAGCAGTTTTGCGGCTTAAGAGCGGGCGCTGATGGCCTGCCAGCATAGCTGATGGCGATGAGCCCATAAACAGCCTGCATCAGCTCTTAAATACGACTCAGCTCGAGGAAAATATGTCCGATGATTAGAATTTGAATGTACTGTGTTTGTAAACACTATCGCGGTATCAGTCTTTTACCCATTGCCTACAAGGTCCCATCGAGTGTGATATGTAAAAAACTACAGCCGTTTCTAACTCACCTGATTAGACCTTATCAGTGTGGCTTTAGATCTGGTAAATCAACAACTGACCAGATATTCACACTACGACAAATTTTTGAGAAGACCCAAGAAAAACATATATATATATATGTATATATTTCTACATTATATGCCGATTAACTTTTAAGTTAGTCATCTTTAAAATCGTATTATATTTTATAAATTGAATATTTAATGTTTATTAATTTTTTTTTTAATTTATATTATTGAGCAGGTTAAATCTAATACAGGGTGTTCGTCGGGAAGGTATACTACTTTGTTTTGCCGCCATTTTGGTAAACATTAGTCTTGACAGTTTATATAGGTATTTGGCAGTCGTGAAGTAGAGACGTGGCAAATTTATTATGGAAAAGTATTCGATAGACCAACGTGTTTTAATCGTTAAAACATTTTATCAAAATCAATCATCGATTACTGTGACGATGAGAAAGTTACGTAAAATTTTTGGGAGAACAACGTGCCAACAAGACGCACTATTTATCGTGTAGTGAATGATTTCGAAGAAAGAGGGTCTGTAGCTGATAGGGCCAAAGTACTGCAAGATCGGCTGAGAACATTACTGCTGCACAAGAAAGTGTTCAAAACAAACTATCAACCTCAGGAGCTTGGTCTTCAAAGAACAACTTTGGCCACAATTTTGTACAAGGATTTGTATTTGTTTCCATTTAAGATTCAATTGACACAAGAGCTTATTCCACAAGACTACGCCGCCGTACATATGCCAATAGAATGTTACAGCTCGCCCATGACAACCCCGACTTTCATGGAAAAATCATAATGAGTGACGAGACACATTTTCATCAGTCACCTTAACATCCATTAAAAGTGGCAGTCTGCTGTGCAATTTGGTCAGGAGGAGTCATTGGACTTTAGTTCTTTGAAACTGAACGTAACGGCGTAATGGTACCTGTCAATGGGGGGCGATATCGTGATATGATTGAAAACTTTTTAACTTCACAACTGCATGCTTTGGGCTTGATTAACATGTAGTATCAACAAGACTGTGCCACATCGCATACAGCCAGGATTACAATGGAATTACTGTTATTTCAAGAAATGCTGATGTTGATTGACCTTCACGATCGCCTAATTTGACTGCTCCGGACTTCTTTTGTAGGAATATCTAAAAAGCAAGGTTTAGGCAAACAAACCAGAAACGCTTGAGCAACTCAAACAAAATATTCGTGATGAAATTAATGAAATAGTGTGAAATGTGTGAGAATGTAATGAAAAATGTGCTCAAAAGGGCTCGCATTTGTGATGCTAACAGAGGCGGACATTTACTTTATATTGTATTCCATACACAATTGCCGACATTAAATAAAACATTTATCAATATAAGATTCATTTAATCAAAAATTGTAAACAAAAAAAGTGGTATACCAACACGTTTCTGGTCGAGAAGTTACAGAGAAGCTCATAAAACTGCACACGACCATGGTTTGGACTCGATATTTGGGTTCCGCATTAGTGATCCACTTAGCAACACGGGTAATTACTTGAAATTATTGCTTAAACACAAGCAAGATGATATCATCTTGAAACTCGTTGTCACTGTGGACGTAAAATGGATTCTTTAAAACCATGTCAACCAAGAAAGCAGGTTTAACGCGCTTACACTTCATGAAAGGCTGCATTGCACTAATAATGGTTATATTATCAAGGACATTAAGATACTTTTACCTTGAACTGCACCCAAGGTACCAAACCATAAATGCTGAGGTCTATTGTCAATAATTGACGAAGCTTGATGAGGCGCTGAAAAAAGTAGGTTTGAATTGGTAAATTGCAAAGACACGATTTTCCACAACGTCTTTGCCAGCTGTGCAAAAAATATTGGCGCTTGGGTGGGAGGTGATCTATTTTATAATCCTGATCCGGCACCTTAGGGTTCTCATTTATTTAACATTTTTTTAAATGAAAAACGTTCAATTCAGATAATATTTTTCAGGTAAGGATCAGTCATTGTTGTATTCTTGTTTAAAAAAATGCTTGAACGATGGCAGAAGATCATTCAGCAAAATGTAGAAAAAAATATTAAATATTCGAATAAAAAATGTCTAACTTACTACGAAAAAAAACCGAACCGTTTGGTTTACAGCGGAACCGAGGTAGATGAATTTTTCCACCACTTCAAAATTATAGCTGTCAACACAGCGTCCCAAATGAGTAGACTCTTTGTTCGTTGAAGCCAATAACTTTGCTTTGTCCTCGTTTACCTCATTTCGATGCTTGAGAAGGCTGCAGTAACATCTCGCAGTTTTCGACGAATAATGTCTATATCATCTTCATATGCGAGTAACATATGGCTTTTATTAAAGATGGTACCAGCAGTGTTAACTGCAGCTTTCCTCATAACCATCTCCAACAATATGTTGAAGAGGTCGCACGATAGACTGTCGCCCTGCCTAAGTCCTTGTTTGGTGGAAAAAGGCTCGTTTAGATCTTTGCCTATTTTTACTGAAGACTTCGTGTCAGTCAGCGTCATCCTACAAAGACGTATAAACACCGAGGGAATTCCAAACTCGGACAAGACCTAATACAGGTTTTGCCGTATCGGACTGTAGAAGGCATAATTGCCGCTGGCCTTACAGGAGGGAAGCCCTGTTCCATAACCTGTACTTCTTATATTTTGGTAGAATTTTCGGGCTTCACTTCTATCCCTGCACCTTTCTATTTCCTCACTCTCACGCTCGTTCCACAACCGCTTCTTCCGCCTAAAAAGCTGTTGTGACTCTCTTCTCTGCTCCTTGTACCGTTCCCTAACTGCACGCGTATGCAGCATCCTTTTCCTCAGGCACTATGCGACATTCTTCATCGTATCAGGACTTGTCTAAGCGCAGTTTCTTATAACCAAGTATAGTTTTTGCAGCAGTTGCCATAGACTGCGCAATATGTTGCCACTGTGCGTCAGAAACATCAGGATCAGGGGCGCTTAGTTTTAGAAGTCGAGCTTCCTTTGAGCCTGGTTACAAACATTCTTCGTTCTGCATAATCTCGTGCTGTTACGTTAGCTGCAACCAGGTAGTGATCCGAGTCAATATTAGCACCATGAATCACACGTACATCCATGACACTAGAAGCATGACTGCCATCTATTACCACATGATCAATCTGATTCCTCGTGTTATGATCAGAAGATAGCCACGTTGCCTTGTCTTTATGCGGGAATATAGTTCCACTTACTACCATATTACATGCCACAGCGAACAAAACCCATTTGAATCCGTTTTTGGACGTGTAGACTGAATTTTCCGACTGTTAGACAAAGAAAATCTCCCAGAACAATTTTAATGTCGTGGCCAGGACAATGGTCATACGCTTTTTTTAGGCACTCATAAAATGTCTCCTCAACGTGATTAAAAAATATTTCGCTTTGATAGTGGCTATACGATTACTTATAGGATTACACCGCGAGACAAGGTGTTTCAGACTCTTTCCCACAACAAATCCACATGCCAATTCATGCCTTTCTGCGTGGCAGCTATAGTAGATGTCACAGTTTTTACGGCGAGTACATCCTTGTTCTGTCCATCGCATCTCCTGGATGGCGATAATGCCAGCTTTATATTTACCCAAGACATCCGCTAGTCGGATAGAGGCACCTTCTTTGTAAAGAATGCGGACATTCCTGGTGCACATTGCTTGGTGTTAGCATGCCATTTAGGCTTCTCAACTAGTCGCCTTATCACTTTAGCTACCATCAAACGGATGTCTGATGTCATTACCAGGGAATAATTGCTCGAAGTTGGAAGCCGTGGGGTGCTTGGGAAATTCTGCAGAGAGATCTGGTTACTCCCAAGTGAATAACAATCAGAGAGCCCAAATTAGAAATTTCCCCACTCCCCATTTTCTAACTAAAAAGTCCATTTAATGGGGCCACCTTTAAAAAGGTTGGAGGAAAATTCTTTGAAGCAATTTTTCGTTGGAGAAACTAGCAGGTGTCTCAAAAAAAAAGTCGCTTCTCATAAACATTATAATGAGTTATCTCGTTTTTTTCTGATGAAAAATTATAAATTTTGTTAGCTTTCAAAAACTATGCTCCCCACAAATAACAGGAACCACATTAATGCATATAAATGGAAGTGGTTCCAACTCGTGCCTATATGTAATCTCCGTAATCCATGCAGGAATCGTGGGGTTTTTTAATCTGCCCAAATGATTTGTTTCTACCTTTAGTTTACATCCGATTTTTGTCTTAAAGGAAAGGTTGTTATCAACCGCGTTGCCACTCAAATGGAACTACATATAATAATTTGAATACAAAAATTTCATCTTTTTTAAAAAATGAAATTTTATTCAAACACATTTTAAATGTTGCCGGACTTAAGTTTTAACATGGGATCTTCCATATGCAATAGGGACAAATTTTACATTTTCTTTTTTCTAATTAAAGAGATATTCTTTAAAAAGTCAATAAACATGTGGGTTAACTGTAAAAAAAAGAGCAGTTCTTATTATACCTGTAGAGTCATCGGTAGACTTAAATCAACATTTTGTCAATACATCAACTGTTCGAGTATGTATCAAAACCGGGCAAACGTTTCTCGAGTAATAAATGTATTTCCCTTTTTCTCTAATCCGCCACTGTACGTTGGCTACTGTAAAAAACTCTGCTGTCATCCCCAGCGTTCGTGGCTTTAATAATAAAACGAATAATGACTCTCGTGTAGGAGAAAATGTAAAATTTGCAAATGATGCGAAATCATTAAATGAGGACAAATTTTGAGTGCGTGACTGCGTTTGGTGGCCCAGAAAGAGAAAACATATAAGGTGATATGTAGTAGTCGAAATAAGCAATGATTTCAAAAGGAAGTTATATGTAGCCTTATTCCAACCGACTGTTATTGGTTCAAATTGGTCAAGAACTCAAATTTATTTCAAATAGATTAATAGATTTTTCGCAACATATGAATGTCGTTCAATAAAACTATTTTTGGTCCATCTAAGGCATGATAACGCTTTGGTAGGACCTACACCCATGATCTGCATGAAATGTTCAAGAACTTAAGATCGTAGCGAGGAAAGTACATTTCCAAAAATTGGACAGTTCCCGTTTTTGTTATCAGAACTTAGTTTACCAAATGCATTATGCGTGTTTGGAAAATATGAAGCTAAGAATATATGGGCTAAATGGTTAATTTGTGGGAGGCATCAGCGCTATAAACCAAAACAAAGGATACAAATTTACCTTACTGAACTCTACGAAGGAGCAGTTACAGAGAAAGAATTGAATTTGTATGACAGTTACCAGAAGGGGTCAATATATCCCACTTATAATCCGATTATAATCCATTTTTTTAAAGAAATTTCATAAAGATTTGAACATTTATCGCATATACCAATCAACCAACCTTAGAAGACATAAAAAGTCATGTAATGCATTTTGCCAAAAGATACATAGCGCTCTGAAGGATTCATTCTGCGTTTTTAATTTTTGTCGTATTAAACACTTTTTTTCTTACGGGTGGAGTTATATTTTTGAAGTTAATAATAATAGCCAAATAATTTATAATCTGTCTACAGATTTTGTTCACTAACAATAGTTTCGAAGTGATTTTCCGAAAAAAAAAACAATATTTCGAATAACCCGAAAAATAAAGATATGTATATGTATGCTTGACTTCAGTGTTCAACCATAAATATAATATAAACTTTAAATTAAATATAAAAAAAAAACAATAATAATATTTATTACTGACAGAGTCTTACTACTCGGCTCCCCAGCCGTCACAATTCAAAAAGAAATATACGATATATACGAACTTATCTTAAGCAAAAACAAAGCATTAGACTATAAAGAGGAGAAGTATTCAAGTAATTTATTCTTAAAAATGTTCATTGGTTCAGCTAACTTACGTAAATGTATTCGAAGACTATTCTATATTCTTATTACTCTTACCAAAAATGATTTTTCATAAATTCAAGTAATAAAATATGGAAATATAAGTTGAATATTACGTGTGTATTAAAATTCATGAGGAAGTAAAGACGAAAAATTTGAATTCATGAGCTTATAAAACGATAGTAGCACCCGAAAATTAATATAAGTAACAAATAAAAAGCAAAGAAAATCGATAACATGCCTTGTAATGTTTAAGTTTGTAGTATCTCAATATGAGAAAATAATACAGCTTTATCTACTCTTTTTCGTATTTGCAATGGTTGCACACGCATTTAGCACTATTTATCGAAACATAATTTTTTGTCCAAGATTATATCAAGGCACTTCATATAATCTATAATCAATGGGCCGAAAAAATCGCTTTATTTTTATTTTTTTTATTCTCACAAATGTGATTATGTGTAGACTCTAATTGTTACCAATTATACTTTTTAAACGCTTCACCTTTGGATTGGACCTACACCAAGTTTGTCATTCAGTTTGAATGTAGGCGTTTTTTGACTTTCCCGCGTATTTGTCGATGAGTCGGAATATCTTCCTTGACGCAAGTGGGCCAATTGGATTCAGTATGAAAAAACTTGCATATGGATATTGTTCGGAATGTTTTTGATTTTTAATGTCAACTTTCGCAGAAAATTCAATAAGCAAAGTAAAAATAAAATGTTCTACCAAAGACGTTTTTTTAACATTTAACTAATGATACCACTTAAGCCCTTTGACTAAAATGTTGCATTTGATGTTTAGAAAATTGTTAATAAAATTTCCCTTAAAAATTTTACTTTACTATTTGTAATTTCTGAAACTTAAAATGTGGAAATTTCTAATTATAAATGAAAAATTATTATTTGCTATTTGAAATAAATAAACTACAACTTATAATTTATAAAAGCAAAATGTTCCTGATAGATATAGCTACTGAAATATAATTTTATATGTTGATACTTTTCTGAAACTATTTCGATAAAAATGTCTCGAGAATTTCATAAAAAATATGCATTTAAATAAAATGTTTTGTTTACACCATAACTCTGCATCTCCTTTTCGAACAAATTAACAATGTTGATGACGTATTAAAGAGTATGAATTTATCCATTAGAATATTCGTTCTTTTCTTTTCTGTAATTCTATAAACAATTACAAGACATGAAATGCAATGTAGTTACGATGGTGAAAGACCGTTAGTGGCGTGCAACAACATTTTACTGACAAACATCGATAATTATATTCAAAAATATTCCAAAGAAATGTTGGTATTTTCGAAATTTACAGGTATTCCTGGGCAAAATCGCATGAAAACCGGGGAATAAATCAGGTATATTTGCTGGGAATTCCCGGGAAATTATGTCCCGGATCATTTGGATTGATGGTTTATTTGATCACTTGTTAATGTTGACATTTTTCAATAATAACAAACCCACTATTATTTTGATATTTGTCTTTTATTTGGATGACTATTGTGTAAAATAACGTTGAATTAAGGCCACTACTGATTAAAAAAAAACTATTTCACACAACTGAACTTATGTTAAATTCAATTTATCTTCTACTAATTTATGTAGACCTATTTACGCGAAATTTTGAATATACGCTCACTTTATCGAGTCTTTGTGTGACAAATTTACTGACTTCAGAAGTCGTTTTGTCATAATTCAATTATTATGTCGCCATTAATATTCTGGAATTCAATCTTGTCTGCTTTCATACAAAAAAGAATTACTTGCAATATTACTTGAGAAATATGTTATTCTGATTCGTTTGTTCAAAAATAAGTGAATTTTACAAAAAGAAATAATTCTCTTTTATCAATGCGTGATTTAAACAGTATGCCATAATGAGGATGTTGAAATGTTTCTTTCTTTTTTAATTTGACGGAAAATGATAGAAATTAGTAGAAAATTCGTGGAATTGGGGAAAACTTTGTGGAAGTTTAAAGAGAATCAATATTTTTAATTATTTAATACAAATATTTCAGAGGAGTTGCAGATCTTCAATACAAATTATTTAAAACAATATTTGCAGTATTTACATCTAATAGAATCATATCAATATTTAAAGACTGATATAATTGCGTGGAGTAACATAACAGTTCTTTGGGAAATGTATCCAGCTAATTGTCGAAGTTATAAAGGACTTTGTACCTAGTTTGAAAGTTTACTTCTGAATGAGAGGTTAATTTTTGTTATGAGTTCATTTATGTCGCCGATGGACTACTCCAGAAAGTTTAAAGGAATTTTTGAATGGTCTGGTAAAATTGGTGTAAATACAGAATTCGTTGGTGGCAAAACAGATTCAGAAATGCATTACAGATTAGTTTTTCCTGCCCCTCTTCCAATGTCTTATTTTTATCAAAAAAATATCTGTCAAAAATATTATAACAATGTTCTATTTAATTTGCAGTTTAATATTTTTAAAAGCAGACTAACAAAAAGACTGTTCTGTTCATGGATATCTTACAAAAGTTATTTGGCTTGACTTTGTAAATAAAATAAGTCGTAACAATTGTCGACAATGGGGTTGTACCGTATGACATTTAAACTTTAGAAACCGACTATCGGGAAATGTTGAACGTGAACGATAACGATAACACTCTTAAGAACTGAAACGTTGGATTTTCTAAATTTATTTTCTTCGAACTTGCTTGTTACTTTTATTGCGCTGAAGTAAAAATTTCCGCAACTTCTCGAAAATTTCAAAGTAATGACCGCTGCGCCCTAGCGTAATAAAGCTATCAATTGCGGTTTGACACAAAATCTGTTAACCAGTTTTCGGTTACGGATTTGATCACACTAGAAGATGTTATGCTGTAAAGGTCAACAACATTCAACGAAACAAACGAACAATTAATTATAAGCATAATAAAGAACGTTTATCGTCTTTTCAGGACGTTGCCATCATGGTAACAACACTGTGGGTATTTTACACATAAAGTGAAAATGGAGCACCGTTTGCAGGAGCACCGGAAGCAAATCGGGGAAAGTCATAATCGTGATTCTCCGGCAACAGAAGCGTACATTAAGGCGCAACAACAGTTTTCGCAAAAACAACCTAATTATGGGGCCACATCTGAATCGGAACGTGATAGATTACCCGTAAATGAAGGCGCTATGATCAAGACCGAGAATGAGATCACACAGGAAAATCTGCCTGTAGAGGGGGGAGCAAATTCGCCGAAGGAGCATGATGATGACAATGATGTTGTGATTGGGCAATTTAGAAATGGTTGTGATATAGATTTAAAACAAGCACCTACTGGTCAACTACTTTGCGGTAAATTGCAAAGAATCAACATAGATTCGGCGGCACAAACAGGTGCGATGTCGAACCAATCTAATGCAAAGACAAAAACATCATTTCTTGCAATTGACTCTGTGGCATCTCTATCAACTGTGATTTCCAATGCTGGCCAATGCACTACCACATCGAACGAATCTACATATTCTATAGAAGGCAGCGGTGGAGCCCGAGATACGTCGTCGACTAGAGGTAATGGTATTACTAACACTGAGAGCGTCAATGTTCATAAGGCATTCAGACTTACATGTCCAGCCCAAATTCTACCAGTACATTTGCATGCATGCATTAATCACCATCATAACCTCTCCGCCCGCCACATCCAATGCCATCATTTCGCTAGCGAACTAACAAATGTTATATCTTCACAATTGCTTGTCAAACTAACTGACACCTCACACTGCACCAACTCTCCTTCCTTGGGACGGAGTCAGAGACCGTCTCCGTTCTTGAAATCCCAATCACTAGACATTGCCCAGTACCCGCCATCCATTACGTATAATGAACATGATGAACATGTATTTCTCCAACTGCCAGAAATTTATGAGGACGAACAACACCAGAGGCTGCAATGCATGGAGCAAGAAGACGAATGCGAGCAAGTCAGTCAAGAAATTGACACGAGCTGTGAAGTTGATTGGACGCCTGCGTCAACGTCAACCGCGTCATCTGCGCAAAAGACTGGACTAGCTTTAAAAACACAATCTTTAGACTCTCGTCCCATATACCCCAACGTCCCATACAGTCCTTATGCCAGTCCCTACAGTAGTCCGAGGTCAAATAGAAGAAGACCTCCGCTCCGTGAGTCAAGACGCATTTCAATCGAACAGAGCGGTAGTTTCCTTCAACTGAATCAATACAAGCTGATGGATCAAATAGGCCAAGTAAGTTATATTGTCTTCATATACATGCCTATATTTGGATCATGCATGCTTAATTAGGTTAACGAACGAATTGCAGTGTCACTTCGATCAGCGCGATTTCCATTATACAGTTCCTTGGTTATCGAAACATCTAAATTGCATTATATATTCATATACAAAAATATATCAGCAAAATTTAAAAATATTTTCCTTTTTCTTGATTTCCATTAGTTGCGCTAGACGCAGACAAGAAATATTCGTATTTCTTGCCACCTTTTGAGCGGGCCTAGTTTTACTTTGTTTGGAAACCTACAGAGCTAGCACTTCTCTCTTTGGTATATTTGAATCTTTAACTGATGTGTGCTCACTTGCATCAAGAATAAAACGGACACCATGAATATGGAAAGCAACCAAAGGTGAAGTAATTTCGAAAGTGACTTCATTCGCTATTGGTGACTGTTAATAACGCATTTCCGGGAAGCAATTTTATCATTTTTTGAAAATTATGACCAAATTTTGCATTGAATGATGACTGTTGTTAAATAAAAGCCATAGTAAACATACTATTTTTTAACTTACGAGTACGTATACAACAAACATTAGGAAGTTAAAAGAGATTTCAGCAAGGTGAACTTAACTTAAAGAAGCTCTCTTCCTAAATACTTTTGTCTCTACTTTGAGACAAAAAGTACTTTTTTTACATATTGAGTTTAAATGTTTACTTTGTACGCGTATGTAAAGGATTTTAAATATGGCTGCCTACATAGAAATGGAATAGGACAAGATGTATGTAGTTTATTAACGATTTTTTTTATTTGAAAGGCCCATATGTGCTATTACGCGTGGTACGAGTCCGCGATGTGCAATTTTCATTTACTCTGCCGCATAGATTCGACTGAATTTGGTCGACAGCCTGGAATTGGTTGGCTTTGAAGACATCTGTCGACTGCAACTTGAAGAATGAAGAATTTTTTCGGATCAAGTCACACGATTATCGCCTCCGCGAGACCTAACCATACACTGAAATCGTTCATGCAGAATGTCCATTGCTGTGTCGAAATATTATTCATTAGCTGTGTCGAAATATCTTTAGAACTTATACAGTTACTAATACGTTTTTCCATATTTGCCATGCAATGGGCGCACTTACAGATATTTTTTATTTTACAAGTTGAATTATTCTACAATTCATTTAACACTGCTGGCAATGATCTTCAAGCCAATTTTAATAATTGTGACTAACATTTTGATCAGAATTTTTTATCTCACAGTCGGTTCAGCTCCTAAAAATTCAAATTTCGGACAACACAGTTTACCTTATCATAACTGCACCCATTTGTCTAGATGGTGCCATTTTTGTGTTTCCGAATATGGGTTTTCCCTGAAGAAACAGTTTTCATAAAATCCATAAGAGTACTGTGCTTCGGACCTAGTCTATGATTCAATTTTTGTTCCATTTATTTCCTGTTCACAAGAGAGTAAATTTAAAAAAGATAGTGGTTTCTCATTCTTTGCCCACACTGATATGTGAATTTATACACTCAATTTCACTTGGGAAATTTTTTACTAGACTTTTTGATTGCTTGATTGCACTGCTTAAAGAAAGATAGGTGGCCACATTTGGGCTCGAACCCAGTGACGCCAGGCATGATGACTTTCGTTATTTCGACGATATTATACAATATTTTCCTTTACAATTTGATAATTTGCATAATTCTGCGTATATTTGCATAAAGTACTTATTCTCCTTATCCTTATCGTCTCCCTTTCTCAGTTAATTCGGTTCCATGTGCTATTCTGCACTAAAAGGCGAGTACGGAAATTTTGGTCAGGTGGACTGACTAACAAATATCTTCTATCACCCGCTATCGAATTTAACTGAAATGCAATATAATTTGCACATTAAAGAAATGGTTTGAAGTATTAGTTTTAATTGTTAGTAGTAATTATGACATAGCTATAATTATGATTTTTATATAGCTATTAGTTGTAGTTAGAGGAGAGTACATATTGTTCAAGATGCTTGCCCAAAATGCGGAATTGCTCAGGTCAGCATACCTCGTAGGGGTCAACATTCTAGTCATTTCTCAAGATACATATATTATATATAATGATTACTGGAATACTTTAAGGCTTAAGAAGAAGAACTTACTTAAGAAGAAGAATATCTGAATTCTCTAACAGTGAATTATTTCCTCGATAAATTTTGCTCTTACATTATTATTTATTCAGCGGCAATAGAGTTATTAAACATACATTTAATTGTTTCATCCATTTAAGGGATCGTACGGTCTTGTAAAATTAGCCTATTCGGAAGAAGATTCTACGCACTATGCCATGAAAATATTATCGAAGCGACGTCTTCTCCGTCAAGCTGGTCTTATGAAACGGGGCCCGAAAAAGGGTACTTCGCCCCTGGATAGGGTCTACAGAGAGATTGCTGTGCTAAAAAAGCTGGATCATCCGAATGTCGTAAAATTAATCGAAGTGCTTGATGATCCGCTAGAGGATTCATTGTACATGGTTTTTGAACTGGTGAAACAAGGCGAAGTTCTCAGCATTCCAACGAAGACTCCTTTGAGTGAAGAGCGAGCATGGAGCGTGTTTCGTGATACTCTACTTGGATTAGAATATTGTAAGTACAATTCACCTACAAATCAATGTTTTTGTGATTTATTATTATTGTTTACTTCAAATCGGGAAATTAAGAAACAAAAGCGATTTCAAATCATAATTCCTCAATCAAATATAGGATTATAAATATTTGTAAATAAAGTTGAATAAAATAAGGTTTATTTCACCCAATTCTTCGCCTTTATGTTTATGATCTTCAATTCCTCGTTAACAACTTGCACACATGTTATCATATGTTTGCAAATAGCAGTGGCATCATATATGGCAAAAATATTTTCCCGTTTATTTCATTAGACCCCTTTGACACTAAACATTTCTTTTCTCACAGTGGATGTATGTTTACTGAAATTTACAATCACTTCTCGGTTATCCAATCGAGAGTTTTGCAGAAAAGTTTTATATTGCTCTTAGGCTACGTTTCAATCGGTGTTCGCAATGTAAGCAACACATTTGTTGGAAAACATTCTAACAAACTACTGAGTGAAACCTACTAAAACTGTAATGACACCAGTACTTAATAGTCTAAATGTAAATTCCCTTACTCCAGGAAATGCTAGAAATCGTTATCAGATTGTAATTTCTCATAACGAACCCATTGTATCCGAGGAGACCGGAAACTCCTGGACCGAAGTTCCATCAAAAAGGCCTCGCAGTCCAAACTCATCCCCGAAAAATCGGAAACAGGCCACTTTGGATGAGTACTGGTTGAGTGATCGACCAAAAAATCAAAATCGATTTTCTGGGCTTGAAGCCGATGAACAGCTTAAATAAAAGGAAGTCGTACACAAACCTCCTCTAATTTTTGTTGATGGTGTAGTTAAAATCCTACCACTAATTAAAGAACTCAACGAAAAAGTAAATGAAGGATACGTTCTTAAGGTACTAAACCACAATAAAGTGAAAATACTACCTAAAACCCCGGAATTCTTTTCGAAAATCGTGAAAGTTTTGGAAAATAAAAATACAGAATTCTACACTTTTAAATTGAAAGAGGAAAGAAATTTTAAAGTAGTGTTAAGAAACCTCCATTATTCGACGGATGCGGAGGATATTGTTGATGCTCTTAAAAATTTAGGACACAACGTCAAATATGTCCATAATATAAAAAGCAGGTATACCCAACTTCCCTTGTCATTGTTTAGGATTAAATTAGAGCCCCATGAAAACAGTAAGGATTGTATATCAAATTAAAAGATTGCTTAACACGATCGTGTCCCCCTCGACCAACGAGAGAAATCGTGCAATTCTAATTGTCACACTACAGACATACTTAGGCTGGGTGCCATAGAAAATCCAAGTGCATTAAATGCGCTGGAGAGCATCTATCAATAAATTGTTCTCGAAAAGCTCCAACTGCAGATGTAAAATGTGTTTTGTGTGAGGGAAATCACCCCGCAAACTATAAAATCATTAACCCCAATAAAACCCCTTCGGCCAAAAGAGCCGATAATTCTGCCTAGAAGAAAACAACATCTCGCGTTATTTCTAATAAAAATGTCACCTTTAGGCAACCTCCTGCTTATTTCCCCGTTTTACCAGGCCTTCGTAAAGTTGACAAGCAGCCTGACAAACACCCCTCGTCAGGTCCCGTATAGTCAGCCCCTCTTATTGCTGAAAAGCAACCTGGCACCCCTTTGCTAGGCACTTTTCCCGCCTTAGGTGCAAATTACCCGGCACCTCTACAATGCAAGGCCGCCGAAAGGTGCCATGGATTCACATATGCAGAAGCCGTCAGAAACGGAAACAATCCAAGACATAATATAAGAGAGCGTGATACAAATCCAACAGAGAGCATATTGATCACTACACTCACTGATGAATTCCGCGAAATGATGGCGGTAATGAAGCAGATGATGCATCAAATGACTGCAATGACCACAATGTTGGTAACTCTAATGTCTAAAATGCCATAAATTCGATCGATTGATAATAGTCTTGTGGAATGCAAACGGGTTATCTAAACACAACCTGGAAGTCAAAACACTTGTAGATATGCATAATATCGACGTTCTGCTTGTCTCTGAAACATATTTTATCCGTAATGATTATTTTTCTATACCGAACTACAAATTCTATCACACAATACATCCAGATGGTACAGCACATGGAGGCTCTGGAATACTTATAAGAAACAACATGAAACATCACTTGTCAAGCCCATATGCAAGGGCAGAAATGCAAGCCACAACAATAGTGGTTGAAGATTAGTCCGGCCTAATAAGTATCTCCGCTATATATAGTCCCCCCAAACACAAAATAAGTTGTAAAATGTACAAGGAGTTCTTCAAAACACTTGGTAATTATGCCAAAAACACCCTCTGAGCCTCTAGGCTAACAACAACAAAAGGTCGTCAACTTCAATATGCAGTTGAATCTATGAACCTATACACGGTATCAAGTGCACAACCGACTTATTGGCCAACAGACTGCAGCAAAATCCCCGATTTACTAGATTTTTGTGTGACAAGAGGTATTAAGAAAGAGACAGTGCAATGTGAATCCATTTATGACTTGTGGTCTGACCACACCCCAGTAAAGGTAACTCTGGGCAGAAAAAGATTGCCTGCATCAAGAAGATGTGTACTCCATAATAAACGAACTGACTGGAATCTCTTTCGACATTTGGTAAAAGCTAATGTAAATATACACTTTGCTTTAAATAACGATAATATATAATAACGATATAATAAATGGAGTTGAGCAGTTTAATAATATTATCCAACAAGCAGCTTGGAATTCTACCCCTTTGAATGAACAAAATGTACCCGAACAGAACAAAGTTCCATTGCACTATGGGTAAAACGTTATTAATTTTGGCATAAATACAATTTTTTTGTTGTTCAAAATTTTAAAACTGTTTTGGTTTTTTAAATTACTATACTCTTCAAGGAATAAAGAAGATTTTTTTTATAATTTTTATGGTGAACCCTATGTATTTTATGAGGAGGGAAAGTAAGCTATTCCACTGTTGCATTATGAACAGAAAATGCGCGCGAAATTTTTACCAACTTTGAGCGTGAGTAAAACATAAATTGTAAACACAGTGAAAAAGTATAAATATGGAAGAAGTTAGTCAAGGTATGTAAAATATATTGTTAATACAGTTTTAATATTAGTTGTGTTTTATTGCGTAGTTGTTCCGTGTGTTGTTGATGTGTTTTTTAGGTCGAAACTAAGAAATATATGTGTGTTCTGTGGAATATAACTTCTGTGTATAGAAAGGTATTTGCAATATATCAGTTAAAAGTTATTAATCAAACTGTATATAATCAAACATCATTAACACTTTTTGCTCCTTTTTGTTCCTTTTGGGAAAAAACTTCATTTTGTAGTTTCATACGAGTTTTGCCATTCAACACTGCTTGAAGTTTGGAGCGACAAGCAGATAGTGTAAAAGAATTTATTTTGGAGAATATTAAACAACAAAACTTATCAGATGAGCAATATCAGTTAATTACACAAAAAGTCAAACAATTTATTGCTTTCATAAAATTAAATTTGGAAAATTTTAAAAAATTTAAAAAAAAATTTAAATATCTCCGGTCTTTGAAGGGTTAATGAGCAGTTTTATACCTTAACAAAAAGGCTAAAGCCTTGTCTATCATCTGAGTCTACCAAAAAAATATAAACACATTAAACTTAAGTGGTTTTATCCAAAAAGTGAGGTTAAAAAATTGTTTATTTAGTACTGGCCCCTAATGGGTTAATAAAATAAAATATTTTTAGATGCAAACTTACAGATTCTTAAAACAGCTTTCTAGTGACATATATTTAAACAGGATCGGTTTGTAAATAGTCAAGTTATGAGCGATTATACGTTCAAGATTTGGAGGCCTATATTTCGGGAAATATGGACCGGCACCAAAAATTTTTTTCTTCTATTTTATTTGCGTTTTATGCCCTTTTAGGAAAAAGTAACGAAAATAAAAAAAGCCAAGGTGCCGAATTTATGCCAAACCTGACCTAATGTTTTAAGGGGGAGGCGGAAGAAGGCGTGGTCCAAATAAAAAAAAAAAAACAAAATTCCATTTTGGTGTTAGTTAAATTCGGGCAAAATTTTAAGTGTCTAGCCTTAAAACTATGCCAAAAAATATCGCTTTTTTTCCCATAGTGCATTGAGTATAAGAGAGAAAGTGGCCGAAAAGAGTAAGGCAAGAAAAAAGTGGCAGAGAACTAGATATCCGCCCGATAAAGCGGTTCTAAATAAGTTAACAAAAGAACTCAAAGAGATCTTAAGTGTAGAGGATAGTAGAAAAACTAATAGATATCTGGAAAATTTAGATGCAACTGCAGCTACCGACTACTCTCTATATAAAGTATGGAACAGGTCCATAAACCACGATCCCCCTATTCGAACCATACAGAAGACATGGGCTAAAAGTGATTCTGAAAAAGCTGAAACTTTCGCAAAACATCTGGAAAAAGTGGTCATACCTTATGAACAACATGGTGATAACACTTTTTTAAATGAGCTGCACAATTTTCTAAATGAAGATTACCAGATGGACTTCCCAATTACACAAATTACCACCTGCGAAGTTAAAAATATAATTGGTGATTTAAAAGACCGAAAAGCCCCGGGATACGACTTGATCACTGCTAAAGTCTTAAAAGAATTGTCTCAGGAAGGCTTACAGCTTCTAACAAGAATATACAATGCAATCATTTTAAAGTTGTACATTCCTCCACAATGGAAAATATCTCAGGTGAAAATGATACGAAAGCCAGGAAAACCACCTTAAGAAACCTCCTCTTATAGGCCCATAAGCTTCCTACCTACACCATCAAAAGTCCTCGAAATTTTATTTCTCCGAAAATATTATAGAATATCTTCATTCTTCTGAAATCTTATTTATCTGAACGAACCTTTTTTGTTAAACACGGCGAAGACATGCCGGACATGTTTAAATCGCATGCGGGAGTACCTCAGGGCAGCATTATTGGTCCTACCTTATATCTGATTTTCACTTCGGATCTACCCACAGAAGAAGGGACTCTTATTGGAACTTTTGCAGACGACACAGCTGTTCTTGCCACTGACGTCAACCCGGATCAAGCATCTAGAAAATTGCAAAATCATCTCGATACCATAACAAAATGGCTGCAGAAATGGAGAATAAAGACAAACGAAACGAAATCGGTTCGGGTAACGTTTACACTTCGGAGAGGATGTTGACCTCCCGTTCAAAGTATCTATGCATTTATTTGGACAGAACACTGACTTGGAGAAAACATATATTTACAAAAAGACTGGCCTTGGGGCTCAAACTAAGATCCTTAAATTGGATTTTGAATGGAAAATCCAAATTATCCTTAGATAACAAATTAAAAATCTATAAATGCGTCTTAAAGCCCGTATGGACATATGGAATCTAGTTATAGGGGACTGGAGCAAACTCCAACATTGAAATATAGCAACGCTTTCAATCCAAAGTACTGCGAACCATTACCGGTGCACCCAGATACTTCTCGAACAAACAATTGCATAGAGAATTGAAAACACCCTTCATTAAGGAAGAAGTCCAAAAATACTCCGCTTGATACATGAATCGTATTCAACAACATCCGAATCAGCTGGCGTCCAATCTGATTAACGAAACACCATTATTTACCAGACTAAGGAGGAGAACCACACAGGACCTGGCTACTCAGGACGAATATAGCAGTAGGGACACTCAAGAAAGTGTTCCCGAATAAAAATAAAATTTTAGTATATAAGTAGTATGTAGGGTAATGTATATATTACTGAATATCCAAGGACAGATTGTAATAAATACAGAATTTATGTTCCCATTTCCGACCCCAACGCTATGTATAGCAGATTTGGCTTCTTGACATCCTTGGCAAACATGGGAACTAATGTTCCACAAGCCATCATGCTCTTGGATCACTTTTTTTAAATAAAGTAGAATTGCGTATGTTTGTTTTCGTTTGGTTAAAATATATGACGTCACTGTTTACAGCTAAAACTGGGTTCTTAACTCAACCTGTAGCAGTTCTAAGTTACGAGGGTGGTCCCAAAGCTAGCCGACTTGAAGCATAGATGGTGCCAGAAGGTTGAAAAAAGAAATAATTTTTGGTGAAAAGTGGCAACCTTATAAAACATATGTTTTAAGTTTCAAGGCGTCGCGTTGTTTACTATTTTTATTTGAGCCATCAAAAGTAAACGATCTAAGTGCATTTGAAAACATGGAAAAAATTAGTCACCGTTATGTAATTCAATATTTCCATTTGAAAGGTCTTAGTCCAGTCAATATTAAAGCCGATCTAGATTCTACTCTCTGGGAGTCTGTTCCTTCGTTTACGACTGTAAAATATTATGCAGCAGAGTTTAAACGAGGTATCGACCAGTTGAGATGATCACTCCAGATACGGTTAAAAAAATCTACAAAATAGCATTCGATTATTGTTGGCCGAAGGTGCGTGAGCTAGCTGAAATAATAGGCATTTCAAAAAGATCTATACATCGTGTATTGACCGAAGATTTGAAGATGAGAAATCTGTGCGCAAGATGGGTCTCGCGCTTGCTTTCGATAGAGCAAGAACAGTGTCATGAAGATGTCTCTGTAGAGTGATTGGCGATGTTTCACCGCAATAAATAAGCCGACTTTTTGCGTCGCCTTATAACCATGGATGAGACATGGGTCCACCACTTCACACCTGAGATAAAGGAACAGCCAAAGCAGTGGACTGGAATGGGAGAATTTTGTCTAAAGAAGGCGAAGAGGGTTCCATCTGCAGGCAAGGTCATGGCGTCTGTTATTTGGGATGCGCATGGGATTATTATTGTTGATTATATTCAGAAAGGAAAAACGGAATCACGGTGAGTGTTATGCTAATTTATTGCACCGTTTAGGTGGTCAAATTGTGGAAAAAACTTATTCGCCAGATTTAGCTCTCTCGGACTATTTTCTATTTCAAAACTTGAAAAAATGGCTCGGTAATAAAAGATTTGCCAACAATAAACAGGTGGAGTCTGGGGTTGAGACCTGTTTTAACGAGTTTCGCAGTTCTTACTATAAATAGAGTATAGAAGCTATTGAATATCGCTGAAAAAATGTGTGTCCAGCTAAAAGGAAATAATACCGAAAACTAAAGAATGTTTTTCCTTACTTTTTTGTGTACTTTATGGTTTAAGGTCATTTGTATGAGGTCTGCCTGAAGAGTACACCTCTTTTCCACTAGGTATATTAAAGTATACAATATCCAAATTATATAATAATTGGACATATAAATTCTAAATGAAAGCGAAAAAGTAAATTTTGTAACGGGTTAACAGAACGAAATTGAGCAAAATCGTATTTTCTTTTTAAAAAGCCCTGGAAGGAATTTCATACAGATTTTGTATGACAATGATATGCATTCTTATCCCTATAAGCGAGTGGATAAAAATACTGTCGCTGATGACTTTACCCCAGCGGTGCAAACAACGTTAGTGATACAATTAATGAAATTGAATCAGATATCGGAATGAGCGATTCGGTTTTGAGACAAAATGTGATAGTTTCCCCTTCAAATTGCAGCTTAAAAAACACTTCACTAGATCTTGAAACAATTTTACAGACCCAATAAAACATTATATTGTGCAAAATTTACCAGGTGAACGATTTCTCAGAACTTATGCAGTTTTATCTTAGAATGTGTCTTAGCTTTTGCGAAAATTGTTCACTAATTTCCTGAATACCAGCAATAATTTTGCAAAATATGTTGACGAAAATCTGTTATTGATTGTACGTAAAATATTTGCTAATTGAACGAATTCGAAATGTCTTAACAAAATTGTCTTATACAGCTTACATCTATGTTGCTTTTCTTTGGCAATCCTGTCGAACTTATTAAATTCAGTGGTTATTTTTTGCTCTTTTCAACACAGCAACAATACAATTTTCATATGTACGGCAAAAATATATATCTGAGGATTATTCTTGACCTTATAGATTGTAGTTAAAGTATAATTTCTATATGCTTAAACTTATAACCAAATTTCCAGGAAACCGTTTGTTTTTTTCAGATGTGTTGCAAAACTTAATTTGGATGTTCCAAATCACAGAGAATAATGTTGTCAATTGTACGGTTTTACTCAAATGTTGAAATAAATGTTATTACTACTTTTTTACCTTCCTAATTTAAGCACAATTTAATAGTTGAAAAATAACTATTTTCCAGGCTTTTTTTATCTTTCAAGTGAGAAATCGTATTTTTTACACTTCCGCCCAAAGGAATGAAAGTATTTATCATTTGATACGTTACAAAATATAACACTCGGAAGGGAATGTTTAGAATACCAAGTATTTTTTGGTCTGACGTGTTTCACGGCTTTTTAGATGCTATAGTTGTTGTTAGTCTTTATGAAACTTCTTAAGACTTGTAACAAACTAATATTTTGGTAGACTATGGTACTGTGGGACCTTTTGGTATCTCACATACAGATAAACCGATTTATCTGAATTCAACCTTACTTTTGTAATTTCTTATTGCTAGTCTTCAATTAGCTAAATTGCTGCCCGCTGCATAAATCGGAAAGAATCTACAAATTCAGCATACTCCTTTTGATACCTCCTTTGCAAACGTTAGATATATTTCATATATCTTTGGGCCAAGTCTTCTACAAAGTCGCACTGAATTAATTCAAATTTAGCACATTGTGGTCATTTGACCAAAAAAAAAATCAAAAGGTTTTCCTTATCTTGTAAGTGGAAGTCTTGAATAATAATTCAATAAATAACTACAATTTTACCTGTTTCATAGTGAATTAACATTCAGACCAATATGTGGTAAGAACCAAACAAACCACAACGCGTTTTCTGGCACCCAAAATGCAAACAATAATAAGAAGAGACGTGACAATTCTGTCCGTTTCTATTTCATCTGTTTACCTTTGGCAGAACGTGTATCGCGGGTGAATTTATTTTATGTAAATAAAAAGACCAACACCAAGTAAGCGAGTCATTTATATGAAAAATACCAGAAATGACGTCGTTACTAAGACGATTTTTTTCGAGTTTTGCAAAGGATTATAAATCAATACAGCGAACAAAAATGTATGCTACTGCAGCCTAATAGACTATTCGCAACCCTCGGCAACGATGTGGAATGTGTTGCAGTCGATTATCTATATTTAATAGACGAATAACTTCTTCACCGCAGATTTGTAGATACTGAGAGGAAAGCGCAACAATACGAAGTGTGAACAACAAATAACCGTTATTTTCAATTTTTTCCAAAAAGTATTTATTTATTCATAAATTTCTATTTTATTTCCTCCTCAGATATAATACACTTGTGCCAGCGTTTCTTATAATCCTCGAAACACTTCTAAAACGCTCTTTTTGGTATCGCCAACAGCTTCTGTTTCGATTTTTCTTTTATCTCCTCAATCGTAGCAAAACGCTTTCATTTCATCGGTGTCTTCAGTTTTGGGAAGAGGAAAAAGTCAGAGGGGGCCAAGTCCAGTGAACATGGTGGTTGAGGCATGCTTGCGGTTTTGTTTTTGGCCAAAAACTTACGCACAAGCATCGATTATTGCATCGATGTGTGAGCTGGTGCGTTATCACGGTGCAAAATCCATGATTGGTTTTCCCACAATTCTGTGCGTTTCTGACGAATTGCTTCGCGCAAACGGCGCATAATTTCAAGGTAGTATTCCTTATTGTCCGTACGACCTTGTGGCAAGAATTCATGATGCACCACGCCATTGCAATCGAAGAAAACAGTGAGCAAAACCTTCACATTAGACCGAACTTGACGTGCTTTTTTCGGTCTTGGTCTCTTCTGGACACTTCCATTGGGATGATTGGGCTTTGGTTTCAATGTCATAGCCATACACCCATGATTCGTCACCAGTTATGACCTTTTTGAGGAAATCTGGATCGTCGTTGACGACGTTCAACAGCTCCTTAGCGATGTAGCGGCATGAGCCAAGCGATATGCCAACATCATCAGCAACCTCTCTAATAGTGATTCGACGATTATCCAAAATCATTTTCTTCACTGCTTCAATGTTTTCATCGGTTGTTGACGTGCTCGGGCGATCAGGACGAGCGTCGACATTGACATCTTCTCGGCCTCCCTTAAACCGGTTTTACCACAATTGAACTTGTGTTCTGCTCATAGTAGACAAGCCAAATGCCAACAGTCAACATTTCAAATGTCCTTGCACATTTAACTTAATTTTTTACACAAAACTTAATACAGTTTCTTTGATCCATTTTTTCGAATAGTAAAAAATCGAAGAGCACACCAAAACACTACTAAGCTTTTTATCTGTCAAAAACAAACTGACAATCCAAAATGGCTGATATTGTCAACATATATAGCAGACATGTGTACCAACATAACAGAAAAAAAAGATGCGAAAATCGAACATACGTAACTCACGAAATTTGAAAAAAACGTTTTTTTTATTACACCTCCTAAATAAAGGCCTTCTTGAATGATTTTCCTTGTTATGTATGTTGGCGTGTTCAAAGTATCAATAGAAGCCGCTGCAAAATGCCTTAAATGCAGAAGGACTTGCCGTTTCCGATGTAAATTTAAACATTAAACGATATCGTAGGGTATGGTTCTCAAACTCACACCCAATGGATGGCCTTTCAAGTCGAGAATTCCGCTACTGGGCAACTGTGTAGCACTACCTCACATCGTTTAGTTGCATACAAGCGGTTTCCTAACCAGCCAGCCGTTGACTACTTCTCAGTTAATCGTAAGCCAATGTTTTTAATAATTACATGTTTGTTAAGCTTGAATATAAATAACCCTGCTAACGTCAAATATGTTTGTAAATTTTAAATCAACCCCGTTAATATAAAATATGTAAATAAGGTATTTCAAGGAAAATTATGTGAATTTAGATCACTCATCTACATACACGTAAATATATATAAGGTTCCACATGTGAGCAATTTTTAAAAAATAAAATTCACTGAACACCTTCCAGTCTTTGAACAATTTAATTATAGCTCTTTATAGCTATCAAATACTTATATTGTCACACCACCAAACGCACATGCATGCTGCTACGGACAGCTTTGTATGGTCATCCTTTCCACTGGAGTGAATAATAATTATTGGAGGGGGGCGGCGGGGAAGAGTTGAAATAGATTAAATGTAGGTCTCTTTCGCCGTGGGACACCCATGGTAATATTTTGTTTTATTGTATTTATTGTACATATTTGCTTTATTTTTACTATCTCTAGCATTAGTGGTAATAATACCACATACATTTTTATAATCTCAAACATATCACAGTTTCCATCACATGAATATAAACGTATAAGGTGTAGCAAAAAGAAATGTGTTATTTTTCCGATAGATGGGCTTTAGTAATCTGCATTCCGCAATGTATAAGTGCGAATTTGTTAGTCTAGATGACGTTAGAAAGATAAGATTTTGTACTCAAAAAACTATAATTAAAGAAATCTTTAAGTCCGATCGATTACCCGGATGGTAGGCATTGCACAAAAATTCGTTTAGAACCACTTGAATAAGGCTGGATACAACAAGAAGTTCGATGTATATGAGTGCCACACGACTTAAAGCAAAAACGTCATGAACCGAATTTTCATCTGCGAGTCGCTGTAGAATCGTTATAAAATCGACCCATTTCTGAAGCGAATGGTGACTAGTGAAGACGACAACGTCAAGTGAAAACGTTCATTGTCAAATCCCGGTGAGACGGCGCAAACGGTGGCACAAGCTTGAGTTAATGACCAGGAAGATTTTGCTGTGTATTTGGTAGGACTGGTAGCTTCCATACGGTCAAACTCTTAATTCAGACGGAGTTCCCACCTGATCATTTGGTATTTAACCCCCAGTGGGAGGATCACGCAATGTTGTGGGTTGAAACTGAGATTGTTCTTAGTGTGATTACCAAACCATGGGCAAAGCCTTCACGGCGAGACTCACTTAATACCCTCGTGGAACCTGTACTGTCAACAGCTAGCTTTGGCCAATGGGAAATGAATTCGATTCCATCAGAGCAATGGCAGGGTACGCAGTTGGAACTTAGCTGTGAGGTCCTGACAAAAAATTCGTCTTAAGATGTGAGCCGAAAGTCGTCTGTTGCAGTTTTTTGCCAGTAGGGACGATGATTTCTGAAACAGGCGTGATAGAATTACCTTCAAAATGGGAGCAAATCATCGAACAAAGAGATTCATGTTCAATCTCAATCATATCATTCTAAATAACTTAACTTTAACTTTTTATTAAACTTCATTTTTAAACTACACCGAAACAATTTCTTAGTTGATATGAACTACAATTTAAAATACATATTAGGTGACGTACCTCTAACTAACGCGTAGAAGATGTGAATTAGTTGATATTTACTAATATACGTAATTTAATTAAGAGCGTAATTTACATTGACAATTCGATGACAATCGATGTAAAACAACCGTGTATTAGTAACTAACAACTAACACTTTCCTGTTTTGAATATACATTGATGTATACTAATACATATTAGAAATATTAAAGAAAATGGCAAGTAATTCCATAAAACTTATATTTATTAAATGCATATATCAACATTGCTTTCACCTTCAGAAACATTAGAGTATAATTCCAAGTCAGTATTGGACATACTTTGGATAAGTGCAATTTTTTATATCTGAAAATAAAACGAACAATTATTCCTTTTTCTATATCAAAATCTTCTTCCAAAATGGCTGAGAAAGCATTTTTCGCTTGAACAATAATGTTGGAAGATCATTTCACATGCATTCCAAGATACTTTTGTAAATGTAAAAAAGCATCATGGAGGATAGTTTTCATATAGAAATTTTCATGAAAGACAAAAGTGCCATGAAAGACACTTTTCGCATAGAAAAATGTTACGAAATACATTTATCCCATAGGAAGTGCCGTTAAAGATACTTTGATAATAATAATAATATATGATAGAAGACACTTCATGTAAAGGGCGTCCCAACAAGAACGCAAGATTTAAATTTGGCGCCATTCGAAGTCTCATTGTTTGACATTTGAACAATTGTTATTGCTTGCTAGTAGAAGGTACGAGGTTAGTAAAAATGGAGCGCTACACGAATGAGCAACGCATTCTCATTAAGAAATTGTTTTACCAAAATGGTCAAAGTTTTGCGGCTACAGTTCGCAAATTGCGGTCAATTTGGGGTCACAATAATGATCCAAAGGAGTCAACTGTAAAGAGATTAATGGATAGATTTGCCAAAACTGGGTCTGTTAGTGATGTAAAGACAACAACGGTCCTTCGATCAGGTCGATCGACCGAAAATGTCGCAGCTGTACGTGATGGTGTCGCTCAAACTCCATCCACCTCAATTCGACACCGAGCTCAGTAAATTGGTGTCTCCAAATCCACTATGCAGCGAATTTTAACTAAAGATTTGCATCTTCATGCATACAAAGTTCAATTGACTCAGGAACTGAAGCCAGCTGACCATGGACAGCGAAGGGAGTTCGTTAATTGGAGAGACAACATGAAAATGTTGATTTTGCCGATAAAACCATCTTCAGTGATGAGGCCCATTTCCATATTGATGGCTTCGGCAATAGGGAGAATTGTCGCATTTGGGGTGAGGAAAATCCTCGAGTGATTCACGAGAAGTAAATGCATCCTCAACGTGTCACTGTGTGGTGTGGATTTTGGGCTGGAGGAATCAATGGCCCTTTTTTATGAAAATGGGGCATGTCAAGCGCAAACAGTCAATGGTGTTCGGTATCGTGAAATGATAACCGGTTTTTTCGTGCCTAGAATTGAAGAAATGAATGTGGAAGGCATGTGGTTTCAACAAGACGGCGCCACATGTCATACAGCCAAAGAAACAATTTAATTGCTGCATCAGTAATTTCCCGGTCGTGTTATTTCGCTTTTTGGAAACCAGAATTGGCCGCCTAGATCGTGCGATTTAACACCATTAGACTTTTTTCTTTGGGGTTTTTTGAAGTCGATGGTTCACGCGAATAAGCCGACGACGACTCAAGTCTTGAAAGAGGATATTGGACGCTGCATTAATAAAATACCGTAGCACTTATGCAAACCGGTCATTAAAAATTTCATTAAAAGATCGCGTGTGTGCCAGCAAAGCCGCGGCGGCCATCTGCCTGATGTGTTGTTCCATATATAACCTCATTCTGTCTATTTTACGATATAATCAAGTTTCAGGATTTTTTTTTTTAAATATCTGTGTTTCATTTAAAATTTAAATCTTGTGTTCTTGTTGGGACACCCTTTAGAAAAGTATTTTGAAATACACCATTCATAGGGACAAGAGCAATGGAAGACACTTTTCATGTGGAAAAATACCATAGAAGGCCTCTTTTCATATAGAAAGATGCTTTAAGACACTTAATTGTATGAAAAGTGTCTTTTAAAGCATTTATTCATGTGAAATGTTTTCTAAGACCGCTTCTTCATCTGAAAAGTTTCTTCAAAAACTCTACTTCATATGAAAAGCGTCTTTCATTACATTTCTTCAAAGGAAAATACATTTTTTCTAGTTCTTCAAGATTCTTTTTCAAATGAAAAATAGTGCCCAAAATACTTCCTCTTTGAATTTAACTTCCCTTTTGTTAAATTTTCAATTTGTACTTGTTTTAAAACATACTTTATGTTGAATAAATTATTTTAGATCTAATTAACTTTGTTCTACTTGTACTTTACTTTATTCAATAAAAAACTATTGTATCAAAAAGACGTGAAGTCTTATAATTTAACAGGTTATGGGCCCAGTACTCCAAGTTGAGAGATCCTGAGGACATACAATTGTGGAAAAGTATTTTGTAAATTGCAATAAGTGATTTATATTTATGTATATAATATGGCATCGACATAGTTTGCGGTGAAAATTCCCTTATTCGATGGGACTAATTATTTAACATAGAAGACGCAGATGGAGGCATTGCTGCATAAAAGCAGATTGCTGCAAGTTGTGAATGGATAATCAGTTGCTCCTGCTGAACCAGCCTTAATGGGAGCGTGGATGGAAAAAAATCAAGACGCAAGAGCAGATATCTTGATGGCGCTGGCACCAAAGATTATAAATCTAGTGAGAAATCTTAAGACGTCAAAACTTATATGGGACTTTCTGGCAGACAAAAGGCTGAATTATACCGAAAGTTAATGAATCATAAAATGAATACTGGACAATCAATATCAAACTATCTTGAAGAATTTGACGAGAATTATATGCAATTGGAGGAAATGAATGGCAAGATTGAAGATGCATTGCAAGTTGAAATTTTACTAGATGGATTATCCAACGAATACAAAGATGTAAAAGCTGCGTTTAATGCGGCGAATGAATTCCCTACAATGAAAACTTTAAGATCCAGGCTTTTAGAATTGCAACAGAATGTTGAGGACTTACCAAATGAGACATTTAAGGCAAAGTATAAGAAAAAGTATAATAATAATGGGGATAAACCAGGTAAAAATTTTAAGAAAGACTTTCCTAAAGGTCGCAGTAATGTCGTCACTTCAAATGGTTTTGTTGTTACCGATGAGAAGGTTCAAAACGTTACACATAAGTCAGCTTGGTTCCTGGATAGTGGGGCTACTTCGCATATGACTTACCAAAAGAATATGTTTGATGACCTAGATACATCTTATACGGGAACAGTTAGACTTGCTGATGAGAAAGAACTACACGTAAAGAGGATGGGTACAATTTTCGTGAATCTTATTGTGCAAGGAGAAAGTAAACAAATTAAATTTTTTAATACCTTGTGGGTTCCAGGTTTGAAGAATAATTTGGTATCTACAAGTAAAGCAACTGAAAATGGGTGTATTGTTAAAATAGAAGGCAATGTTGCGAAAATCATTAAAGAAAACGAAATTTTAGTCGAAACATATACAAATAATGGCCTTTACGTAATTAATATTGATCATTCTCAAAAATGTTTTTCTGTGGACAATCGGAAACCAGAAATAGAAAGAAAGAAAATTTAATTCAGAGAACATGGTGAATGGAATATCCAATATTTTTTCAACCAATATTAATTGTGAAACATGCATTAGATCAAAACAAGTCCGAGAGAAATTTCCAAGGAAAAATGAAAAATCTGCAATTGAATTGCTAGAAATAGTTCATTCGGATATCTGTGGTCCGATGAGAACAGAATCATTGGGAAGAAAGAAATATTTTGTAACCTTTGTGGACGATTTTTCTAGAAATGTTTGTGTAAAATTTTTGAGAAGTAAATCTGACTATTTAGAGTCTTTTAAAAAATTTAAAATTGCAGTTGAACTTGAAACTGGTAAAAAGATTAAAGTTTTAAGAACTGACAATGCAAAGAAAATGATAAGCAGTGACGTCAATAAGTATCTTGTGTCCAATGGTATCAAGCACCAGCTTTCTGCTGAGTATACACCGCAACAAAATGGTGTCGGCGAACGTATGAACAGAACACTTGTGGAAATGGCGAGGTGCCTAATGATTGATGCGAATTTGCCAGAAATATTATGGGCGGAGATGATTCACACTGCGGCTTATATCTGAAATCGATGTCCGACAAATTTGAATAAAACTAAAACTCCATTCGAACTTTGGACTGGCAAAAGGCCCAATGTGAAACATTTTCGTCAAATAGGGAGTAAATCGTATGTTTTTGATAAGAAGCCTGGGAAAGGAAAATGCAACCTAGAAGTGAGGAATATATTTTAGTAGGCTATTGTGAGGAATCTAAAGCATATATATTCTGGAAAAATGGCGAAAGGTATATTGTAAAGAGCAGAGATGTAAATATTATTGAACGACAATTTTCAAAACCCGATATAGACGAATTTAATTTTAATGAAAATGATGACGTAATTGAGTTTCGATTAAATTTTAAGAAGGAAATTTGCCTCATTGAAAATCAAACACAGGATATTGAAAACGAGGTCGAAATTTTCGAAGATTTCGTTGAACAGTTATCCGATACTAATGGAAAACAAGATCAACCAAAATTCTTCGATTCTATCTCGTCTGAGATCATGGACAGATAGAAGTCAAGAAAGTGTTCAGATTTGCATGGAGGACACACCAAAATCTTTAAATGATATTGAAAAGTCTGAATTTAAAAATAAATGGATGATTCCAATGCAGAGTGAATACAATTCATTAATTAATAATGAAACTTGGGAACTTTCAAGATTGCCTATCGGACGGAAAACTGTAGGCAGCAAATGGGTGTTTACTATTAAATACCATCCAGATGGAACAATTGATAGGCGAAATGCTAGATTAGTAGCCAAAGGTCCAGTAGTTCGGCAAAGTTCACTAAGATTGATTTCTGCTTTAGCTGTTGAAAACGACTTAAAGCTAAGACAACTGGACGTGTCAACTGCCTTTTTAAATGGAGAAATCGATGAAGAAATCTATATGGATCAGCCAGAAGGTTTTATTGAGGAGAAAAATTGCGATAAAGTATGCAAGTTAAAGAAAGCTATTTATGGATTAAAACATGGTTTAAAAGGATCGATAGTGTCATTAAACTTTTTGGATTAAAACAATCTAGATATGAGCAGTGTATTTACTTTAAAAACGAGGATTCAAATACTGTTCTTGTGGCTCTCTATGTGGATGATATTGTAATCGCTTACAACAATGACGATTTTCTTAACGGTTTTTTGAAGGCATTACAAAATAACTTTGATATTAAGGACATGCTACAACCAAAACACTGCATTGGTTTATGTATTGATTATAATGATGGTAAATTATCTCTTTCCCAACCGGGATATATATCTAATTTGGTGAAAAATATGGCTTAAAATATTGTAAAAGCACAAAATACCAATGCAATCTAAAATTATTCTAGAGAAAAATCCAAAAATTTCCGGAGAGGCGGAAAAGGTGGAAGAAATTAAGTACCAGGAACTTATAGGATCTTTACTTTATATTTCGTTATTTAGTCGACCGGATATTGCTTGCAGTGTTAACATATTATCACAATTTTCAAAGGACCCTAGAAGACAGCATTGGAATTGTGCTATACATATACTTAAATATTTAAATACCACTAAAAACGTAGTATTATGTTATAGAAAAACATGTTCTAACATAACTGGTTTTGCTGACGATAACTGGGCTCAAGATGTTAATGATCGAAAATCGCAAACTGGATTTTGCCACATACTTGCTGGTGCTGCAGTTATGTGGGAATCTAAGAAACAAAAAGTAAGTAATTGCCACTTCAAGTCAATAGGCCGAGTATGTGGCTCTTAGTGAAGCAGCCAAAGAAGCAGTTTACTTAGGATATATTTTAAGCGAATTGGGATACAAAGAGCCTAATCCGATATGTATTTACAACGACTCGCAAAGCGCTCAACACATGGCAAAGTTTGGTTCACACCATTCTAAAACAAAAAGCATATCGACTACAAATATTACTTTATTAAAGAAGCTGTAGAAACAAAGGTTGTTGAAATTCAATATATTTCAACAGATGTAATGGCAGCAGATTACCTTACAAAACCTGTTCCTAAAAATAAGCACTATTTTTGTAGTAAAGCTTCTGGTTTAATATTTCAAACAAATACAGATTGAGGACGTGTGTTAAATTTTCAATTTGTACTTGTTTTAAAATATGCTTTATGTTGAATAAATTATTTTAGATCTAATTAACTTTGTTGTACTTGTAAAATACAAAGAAAATTTTCTTTATTCAATAAAAAACTATTGTATCAAAAAGACGTGAAGTCTTATAATTTAACACCTTTAACTATTAAAATTACCTTGAATTCATTAAATTAAATTAAATTCATTTCTCGGTCGGCTGGATTTGGTCTGATATTCCGTAATAGTGGTCCACGACCACTACAGTTAAAATAAATAATTTTGATATAAAACACATTTATATTACGTTTTCCTTTATCTGCAAACAATTGTTTTGCTTTTGAAATAATTGTACTGTTCATCTCTATCACGCCAGTTTCAAAACAACAACAACGTATTTTTTTCCTGATAGCAACTAACAAAGTAATTGCTAGTAATTATAATAGTTAATTTAATTTATTGAAAATCAACTACGAATTTTGCTTCAAACATAGAAATATTAATTCTCTATTTGTGTTAGATTCCCTAGAAACAAATCTGAAATTTTGCTAATCAGCAGAGCTCATATTCATTTATTAGTTTCGTGATTACACTTTCCGCTTCTGAGAGCTTGAACATACGTGCGCTTTAGAGTTAAGAGAAAAATCGGTGCTGTATAATTCTACCAAGCATCTCAAGTTTGATATCCTCTCTCACCTTATTGAAGTTTTCTGTAAAAAAATATTTTTAACTGTTCCAAAACCTAATACGGTTTTCGTAGGACAGAAAATCTCTTGCATTTTGTTCTTATGGACACGATTCTTTATAGCACAGTGGTCGTATTGGTGGGAGTCCTGATTTATGCGAATTGAATTTACTTGCTTCAAAGCCATAGGTTGTAAAGTTCTAAAAAAATTCATTTGCATCCCAGGAATGGGATATGGAGGGGCTCCCCACATTCAGTCAGGTTGCACGCATTTTCCTTTTTTTTAGACTCACTCTTAAGGTGGTTTATGAAAGGTATTGATTACAATCTGCTGTTAATTACAATATTTAAAATTACTTTTTGTAACCAGCAACAGACGCAAATTAACTCGAACGGTAGCTTTACGAACATAACATATTGAAAGCCTGCAAATTTGATCAATGCTTTTTTTCAATACTTTTTTTTATGAATATAGCCTATTAAAACGAAACCGAAATGTGATAATAAGATTCTCAAACTTAGTAACAAAACCTTTGATTAATTTCAAAATTATTAACTTTCTCAAACAAGTTGTCGAATTTTGAGATCTTATCTGGGGCAATTTGTTTGAGTGAAATTGTTGAACTTTTACAATAAGCATCAAATGTAACAGTTTCGGGTTCGAATAGCTCACTAGACGTCTTGGTAACTGAAGAGTACATTTCACGCGAGTTAATTCCTTATTCAAGGTATGAGTCAAAAGAATTTTAATATTTTTTGTCACTATACTGAAACGTGTGTTTCTTTATTGAATATAATCTTAAGACTGCTTACAAAATGTTACTTTGTCCTTGTTGTATTGGTCCTTGTTCGCTTTAGGTGACAACGTTTATAGTATTTATCTCTGTTCTGTAGCATAGTGGTGATCTTTGTTTGCTTTGGGTGAGAATGTTTAAAATGTTTATCTTTGTGCAGAGTCAGAATTGGTCCCTGTTGCCTTTATGTGATAATATTGGTATTCGTACTACGTGTTGATAAGATGCATGAGTATTTACTCTCCTCCTTCTTAAAAAAGCGTCTTCGCTTTAAACTGTACTCTGTCTTTGTTGGAGTCTGAGAAGTTCTCTTTCGTACGTTTCATCAATTCATCATTTCCAGAGTTTGACCAAACAATAAGTAATTAATGCTAGTGTACATAGTCCCAGTATGAAGTAAAATGTGAATTGAATTGGATGTTCATCAATTGGAATCAAGAAGGTTGATATTTCTTGAATATTACTGAATTTGTAACAACCTTTGGATTCTAAAATGCGCAGAACTTCTAACTGTTCATCGTGTTGGTTATGTATGACAACTTTGAGCTCTTGTTGACGTTTAAAGTATTCCTTTCCATCTATCGTATAGTTGTCGAATAATTGAATTGTATAAGGTTAGATTTTTATTCATGTTATTTTCATGTTATTCCAAGTGTGGTCATAATCTGTAGTGATGTTTCTATTTTCGAGTGGTAGGTTGTTTTCGTGAATTACTTCATATTTGGCTGGCATGTTCTTCAATACATTAACGGTACAGTTATCTGAATCCCTAATTTTACTTATGAAATTTCCGATACAATTTTTAAATTTCTCAATACCTGTAAATTTCTCATTACATTTGGAATCTAAAAATAATCTTCCGTGCTTGTTTGCAAGTGGATACAAATTAAATAGTTACAATTGCATGATTGAAATAACAAACATTTATGTTGGCGTATTCTAACATATTTGTTATGCGGAAAACTAATGCTTCGTTGGATGTTATTTCTGGAATATCTCTTAAATTTAGATTTTCCGAATAGAAGTTTCCAGTTTTTGTAAAATAATCATAGTAGCAATAGAGGATAGTTCGATACATACTTCAGTGAGTATTAAATGCTCTGAAATAGATTCAGGATTAATATTTTCAAATATTTTTTCTAATGCGGAGCTAATTTTCTTTTGTTTATTGTTGTTCTCTACCAACATATTTAATCCAGTCTTGATCCCAACTAAATCATCGTGATCAGGTGTTCCTGTGATAATTTTAAGGGCTGATCCTAGGAAGTTAAGTGAACGTTCTAAAAATGTTCGGAAGTAATAGTAATTTTAGATTCTCTATTTTATTTATCAATACCCATTTCCATTATATGTAGACCGTGTTAGTCTTTCATAAGGTGGAAGTATTTTTGTTAGATTGTTTATACGATATAAGAACGTTGTGTCCTGATAAACGTTTGCGGGATCAGTATCTATCATTACATATTTTTTGTCTTTTAAATTGATTAGTTTGTTGCAGAATGCAGTGGAGATATAAAGTAATATTATTATTCTTTGCATCTTTGTACTCATATATTGTTCTTATGTCGCGTTTATGTGTTCGCAGTACAATTTCTTTTTGTCCTTCCATGTCTTCTAATATGTCATCGTTATTTTTTGAGCTATACCAATTTGTACATTGCGAAATGTAGAAATAATATCATCTTCAACGTGGAATAGAGTTTGTTCATCTATTTTTAGAGCATTTGTTACTTTTGGGTTTATTATTTGCTTTAGTCTGTCCAATAATTCGTCCTTGGTTGAACAGAAAAGTTTGTGTCGTGCATATGAGAAAATAAAGCGTGTCCCAACAAGAACGCAAGATTAAAATTTGGCGCCATTCGAAGTCTCATTGTTCGACATTTGAACAATTGTTATTGTTTGCTAGTAGAAGGTACGAGGTTAGCAAAAATGGAGCGCTACCCGAATGAACAACGCATTTGCATTGTGAAATTGTTTTATCAAAATGGTGAAAGTTTTGCGGTTACAGTTCGCAAATTGCGATCAATTTTGGGTCACAATAATGATCCAAAGGAGTCAACTGTAAAGAGATTAATGGATAGATTTGCCAAAACTGGGTCTGTTAGTGATGTAAAGACAACAACGGTCCTTCGATCAGGTCGATCGACCGAAAATGTCGCAGCTGTACGTGATGGTGTCGCTCAAACTCCATCCACCTCAATTCGACACCGAGGTCAGCAAATTGGTGTCTCCAAATCCACTATGCAGCGAATTTTAACTAAAGATTTGCATCTTCATGCATAGAAAGTTCAATTGACTCAGGAACTGAAGCCAGCTGACCATGGACAGCGAAGGGAGTTCGTTAATTGGAGAGACAACATGAAAATGTTGCTTTTGCCGATAAAACCATCTTCAGTGACGAGGCCCATTTCCATCTTGATGGCTTCGTCAATAGGCAGAATTGTCGCATTTGGGGTGAGGAAAATCCTCGAGTGGTTCACGAGAAGCAAATGCATCCTCAACGTGTCACTGTGTAGTGTGGATTTTGGGCTGGAGGAATTATTGGACCTTTTTTAATGAAAATGAGGCATGTCAAGCGCAAACAGTCAATGGTGTTCGGTATCGTGAAATGATAACCAGTTTTTTCGTGCCCAGAATTGAAGAAATGAATGTGGAGGGCATGTGGTTTCAACAAGATGGCACCACATGTCATCCAGCCAGAGAAACAATTCAATTGCTGCATCAGTCATTTAAATCTTGCGTTCTTGTCGGGACACCCTTTATTTTGTGAAGATATTTCCACTAAATTATCGGTACTAAGATGTATAACTATTTCATTTTTAAATGTGTTTAATGGTATTAATTTGCTGGTGGGATAGTGCATCAGCGACAACGTTTTGGTTGCCTGGTTTATATACCAGTTTAGCGCCATATTCTTCGATGAAATTTTTTCTCGTTTTAATTTATATGTAGTATTGGGGTTTTTGTCTGATATGGAAAAAGTAAATGACTGATGGTCTGTGGAAATGGTTAGGTCTGCTATACCATACAAGTAAATTTTTAACTTTTGAAGTGACCAGACTATCGCGAGAAGCTCTTTTTCATTCGTGCTGCAGTTTTGTTCAGTTTGGCTGAGATCTAGAAATAGGTCTCTTATTCTGAGAAAGTACAGCTCTTATTGCAAAGTTGCTTGCATCTGTCGTTAGTTCGAAACGTTTATTGAAGTCTGGTTGAAATAATTCAACTTGCGCTTGTAATATATCTTTAATTTTCTTTATTGCTTCGAGTGCTGGTTCATTTAGATTGATTAGTATTTTTTTTTTTTGCTTTTGTTTTTGCTTACACTGCCATTACCTCCACGTAGGAATGTAGTAAAAGGTTTCACTGTTGAAGCATAGTTTTGTACAAATTTCCTATAATAACTAACTAATCCTAAGAATGACCTCAACTCTTTTAAGTTTCTCGGTGTTGGATAGTCCTATATTGTTTGGACCTTGTTAGGATCTACAGTTATTTTATTGTGTTTGATTATGTGTCCGAGATATTCTACTGAGTCATGAAAAAATGTGATTTCTCTTAAGAGATTTTCATATTCGCATGTGGAGTGCGTTTATTATTATTCGGATGTGCTCCATGTGTTCTTTAGGCGAAGAAGAG
>JAHXMU010000717.1:825862-863723 GCA_019455685.1 Philornis downsi | reverse complement strand
CAGGGTTGCCCATATTCGACGGACCCATCTGGCAACGCCATAACTTTTGACAGAGATGTCAGATCGCTTAATGACATACCGCGTTTGAAGCGTCAGTCCAAGCAGATTTTTACCATGGAACAATACACGCCACACGAGCGCTCTGAAATAGTTGAAATTTACATTCAACAGAAGAAGTCAATTGTGAAAACTCAACGTGCTTTTAAAATATTAAAAAATGTGAGAAGTGCGCCTTCTAAGAACACCATTAAGCGTTTATACGAAAAATTTTCGACTGGTGAGGCTCTTTCTAATCCGAAGAGGCCAAATAAAAGTCGACCAAGGCGATCGGCCGAGAATATCGCTGCCGTACGAGCCAGTGTTGAGAGGTCCCCAAGAACATCCCAAAAACGCCGTTCTCAGCAGTTGGGCATGGCTCGGTGCACTTTACAAGGGATTATTCGCGTTGATTTGCATTTTTTCCCGTACAAAATTCAATTGACGCAAAGATTGTTGCCTGCGGACAAGCCTCGTCGATTGGAATGGGCCCAACGAGTCATCGAAATGGCCGATGATGACGAGCAATTTTGGAACAAAATTATCATGTCCGATGAAGCCCATTTCACATTGAATGGGACCGTAAATAAGCAAAATTGCCGTATTTACGCCACTGAAAATCCTCAGGAGATTCAAGAATTGCCTCTTCATGACGAAAAAGTCACAGTTTGGTGCGGCGTTAGTGCGAAAACGGTCATTGGGCCGTTTTTCTTCCAAAACGAAAATGGCCATGCTGTTACCACCAAACAGGAGCGTTATCGCGACATGATGACCAATTTTGTGATGCCAATTATTCGTCGAAAGCGTATGAGGCAGTTCTGGTTTCAACAAGACGGCGCTCCACCGCACACAAGTCGCATAACAATCGATTTTCTGAAGAATTTGTTTCCGGGCCGTTTGATGTCGAAAAGTGGTGATTTGGACTGGCCACCGCGTTCGCCCGATTTGACGCCCGCTGACTTCTTCTTGTGGGGACATTTGAAGTCAAAGGTTTACGTTAACAATCCAAGGACCGTAGAAGAGCTCAAGGACAACATTCGTGAAGAAATAGCCGCTATTCCGGCCGAAATGTTGGCGAAAACGATGGAAAATGCTGCAAAAAGGGCACAATACGCCATCAACGCCAGAGGCGGCCATTTGAGAGATATCATATTCAAAAATTGATGTAAACAAATCTACTTGGAACAAATTAAATGAATAAGATTGCCAACCGCCAAATTTTTATTTTTTTTTTTTGATTTTTTTTTAAAAAACATGGGTCCGTCGAATATGGGCAACCCTGTATATCATAAGCACATCGCCGATGTAAATGTAAACGAACGTAAGCGAATACACCGTTGAAATATAGAGGGTGCGTTCTTTAAACCGAACAGCATCCTAAGAAATTCATATTTGACACCGTTCACACTAAATGCAGTTTTTTTCTCTGTCCGATTCTTTGATCAAAATTTGATGAAATACTGACTCTAAATCTGATGTCGTAAATACTTTTGTTTTATTTAAATTTTGAATAGTCATTGCTACGGACTACGTACATTCGACTTTCTATTATTTTTTTTTATGCTGGTACACTCGTCTCGAAGATATGTTGACGGATTTATCCATATAGTAGTATGTTTAGTTTGTTTGTGATCATCGTCGACGTCATTTAACAATTCCTGAGCAATGCTCATGCGACGTTGTTTTCGGTCAAAATTCAGCAATTTTGGAACAAACTTCGCTGCCACACGCTTCGTGCCCAAAATTTCCGAAAAGATTGCATGGCATGAGCCAACGGGTATGCCGTCATCCTCAGCAACTACTTTAATTGTGATTCGACGATTCTCCATAAAAATTTTCTTCACTTTCTCAACATTTTCATCGGTTGTTGATGTGCTGGGGCGCCCAGAGCGAGCATCGTCATTCACATCTTCTCGACCTTCTGTGAAAAACTTGTACCACTTGTAAACATCTTTTTGACTCAGAGTACTCTCATCGTATGCCACTGTCAACATTTCAAGTGTTTTTGAGCACTTAATTCCATTTTTTACACAAAATTTGATGCAACTTCTTTGATCCATTTTTTTCGATAGCAGAAAATCGCCAAACACGCAAAACACTTGTCTTATTTATGCCTCTCACAAACAAACTAAACACGATATATGGATAAAACCGTCAACATATCTTCGAGACGAGTGTACCAACATAAAAAACAAAATAATAATCGAAAGTCGAATGTACGTAACTCACGAAATTTGAAAATTTCCTCTTATTTTTTGAACACACCTCGTACGCTATTTTTCTTTCCCTTCCTCATCGGTGCCTTTCTTTGTGACAGTTCATATTGGAGAGTTGTATGGACTATTGCTAGGCTGTATAATCTGGTTATTTAATAATCTTTGGATTTCTTTATTTATAAATTCACTGCCTGCCATAGGAAACGGGTACTGTAAATATATTTTATATTTCACTTTTATATTTCGTATTATTAGTAGTATAATTTTCTTTTTGTCCACTAGTTTCATTTTTTTCATGTTCAAAAAGATTAATTTCCGCTTTAATGACTCTAGGCCATATTCTCCTAGAAGCATATCGAACTCCTGAATTATGATTAAATATTGTAATTATTTTTTTAGGCTTAGTCAAAGAGTATCCGTGAAGCATTTTTACTTTGACTAGTTTTATTGGAATCGATTTCCCTATTTTACACTAGAACCAATATAGCTATTTGTCGCGTCCGTATCGATTAAAATATTAACGGATTTACTTACCTGTTGTTTGGAGACACGGTAACCCGTTTATTCTTCTAAAAAAAAACACTTCCTGCTGCATAAGTGCCATCGATGTGTAGTGTAAGTGATTGTATATGTCGGTCTGTAGGGCATGTGGTTTTAACAAGACGGCGCCACATGTCATACAGTCAGAGAAACAATTCCATTGCTGCATCTGTCATTTAAATCTTGCGTTCTTGTTGGAACACCCTTTATATAGTCATTTTATATATATATATATATATATATATATATATATATATATATATATATATTATATAAAAAGAAACATTAATTTTCATCCCATGAATGAGTTCTACAAGCTTAAAATGATTTCGGTGGCGTGTTCTGAGCCAAGAAATTTTCCAGAATAGAGGCAAACCAGTACAGAACATTGATGTAACCTAATTTGACTTCAGGCATAATATTTACATTGATATTTATTTATTTTCATACGATTTCTAAGATTTCATCCTCCGAAGGTACTGCAATTCAATACTAGTTTGGATCAAAATTATGAATGCTTTTCGATTAAATCAGCAATTACAGACGCCGCAGTTTTATGGATTTGTTTTCTACTGGCTTGGTCGATCCGCAATTAATGATAAGAGTTTAATGTTACATAGCGTTATCGCTGGACTCTTATACGCATATATATGTACTACATTTTAATTATAAAAACAACACAATATTCTATATATATTATTATATTTTATATTTTCAAACTGACCTTTAAGTGAAATTTTTTACCACCAGAAATAACAGCAGTTATTTTCGTGATTTGGAAAAGTTGAAGAAGGAAAGTTAAAGAAAAGAAAAGTTTAAATTATTGCGCTGGCATTATTAATTGTCTTAAGAAATATAATGTAATATTTAATTTAATATTTCAAATATTAAGTCTAGCTGCTGATGTAGGTACATGAAGTCAGGTCATATTAAATATGAAAATAGGCTCTGGGTCGGATCTAATATCCGAGGCATAATCTATATATATAAAAATGAATCGTGGTTTATTCCGATGCTTAAAACTCCAGAACGGCTGGACCGCTTTGCATAAATTTTTGTATATGCGTCTGGGTGGTGCCCGGGATGGTTTAGATTTACAATTCGGTCCAATTGGACAAAGGGGCGTGGTACCTCCCACACAAACAAAAAATTAAAAATCAATTATTTCTGCTCCTGCTTACGGTCTTTGAACAAAATTTGGTGCGTAGGTTTGGTGTACATATCTTAAGTGTTACTGCAAATATGGGCGGGAGTGGTACCTCCTATACAAACCACAAATTAAAAAGCAATTATTTCTGCTCCTGCTAATGAAACATTCCAATAAAAATAAAATTTGAAGGCAAAGCAACGTTTGCGGGTCGGCTAGTTACAATATAAAGTTGAGTGTGACAACATTTCAACATTAATAAGAGAAAATACTTTATTTATAACTCAGACAAAACTTTGGGTTTTCATTCATTTACGATCTCTTAAGTCTATAAAAGGGATTATTTCTTTTGATGCTTAAGTTAAATAAATTTAAAATTTTCATACTTTTTATATTTTATGTATGAAGAATCATTCATTATGAAATATGGCCGTATTATTGAAAATGTACTACAATTTTCATTTTTCTGAATGGAGTTCTAGGCGTTTTGGAGGTAAAATTATTAAAGTAGATCTATTTGCGAGTACAATTTAAATGAGTACTTGTGCCACAATTTTGAGGAATAGTCAATTTTAAACATCGATATTTGGATACAGTGACTAGTTTGAATATAACTGTTATACGAGGTGTGTTCAAAAATTAAGGTGGATTTTCAAATTTCGTGGGCTACGTACGCACACAAAATACTTGTCTTATTTATAGGTATACATCTCACAAACAAACTATGCATACTATATGTATAAAACCATCAGCATATTCTCGAGACGAGCGTGCCAGCATAAAAAAAAATAATAATCGAAAGTCGAATGTACGTAGCCCGCGAAATTGGAAAATTCACCTTATTTTTTGAATACACCTATATATATAGCAAACACGAACACCATAAAAAACGGAAGTGATCGGATTAGGAATTAGTAAGTATGTTTTGATTTAATTGCAAACCAATTCTAGCAAGTAATAAGAATTACATTGATTTTTGCTTAAAATTGAATACGTAATTTTTTCATCAATATTTGGGGCTCAATTTAACATTTTGTTGAGGAATAAGAGAGTGTTGAAGTTGAAGTTTTCTTCCGATATTGCGTTTACTTATTCAGAATGACAGTAATTTTGACGAAATTAAATTAAAATTACCTCTCCTACATTTAGGCAACTTGATTATCAAAAGGGGTAAAAGCATAAAGAAGAATAATATAGAGATTCCAACTTGCTCTGGACTTCAAAATATTAGTGTTTAACTAATGGCTGTTCTTCATTTGGAAATAGTCGAAACAATTTGCAGAACGACTTCCAGTCTTCGGGCAGACATTCCCTAGTAGTGACATCGGACATCCGTCCGACACTAAATCAAGTAACATAAATAGCATGGTGGTGGCACCGATGTGTCTTAGTATTGGTGGATAACATCTGTTAATGAAATTCAACGACCCGTCTATTTGTGCGGTGTTTCGCAACTCAGACCTATAATTTTCCGAATGGCTACAGTCCACGTCGAAGCGAAGTAGTTTTTATTACTCTGATTTGTACACGCGTTCCGACAAAGCGGGAAAACTAAAAGACCACAGATACATTTTATGAGTACGCCATGCCAAAATATGGAAGGTAGCTGTTCTTAGTTCAACAGTAAGAAAATTCTGTTCTGTCTGGTTTGAGATTGCATTCTCACGCCGCTGTAAGAAGGTGGTTGGAAACAGGTCCCACATAAAAGTATCTACAAGCCAACTTGCTCACCTCCTGATTTAAGATGAGATTCAGGTCATCATCTGATTGCAGCTAAAATACGCATGAGATTGAGCAGAGCGAAAAACGTACGTAATCAAGCACAAACAAAGCTGGATTTCGTTAACCTGCATACCGAGATAGTAACAGATATCAATTACTGAGACGAAACGTGCACAATCTTTATGTTCCAGACACGGTGACAACACTCGTATATTTCGTACTTGATGGCAACTGCCGTAACGACCTACTTGGGCGTGAAAAACCATGGTCGAATAAGTCTAAGTACGACAAAAACAAAAATGTCGCATTGTATCTGAGGAAAGGAATACTGTATGCTGCCAATTGTAACGCTTGCTGTGGGGTAACGCTACAGAGTAGGAGTACGAGTGAATGAAAGAAAAAACGGGAGAGCACTGTGCGGCTCTGTAATGGCTTAACCGATTTTAATGAAATTTTACACAGACGTTTTTGTAGTGTTGAGAAACTAAGCACACCACATACAACCAGAGCCGCATAATGAGGGTCAAAAGTACCCTAACCCGGGTTTGACAAGTTACTATTGCGCTGTCAAAACCACGTTTCTGATCCGACTACAACAGTTTTTACGTTATCAGTTATCCCAAAATAGACATGTTCCGGTTATCTCTTATAGCTTGGAAAATACTTTTGACATCTTACAATTGGTTGCCAACTGTAAAGCAAATATAAAGGAGCCTGGATTGTTTCGGAAAACTTTTTTCAGAACGGCAATAAAACTTTGCGTAAAAGAAACTGCCAAAGAAACTTGTGTATATTACAAATTGGCTCAAGTCTCAATTAAAAATTTGTGAAAATACCATATTTTCGCAGTTGTGTAAATTTTTTTAAGTTTCAAATTTATAACTGCATTTGTTTAGAATAAATGTGCCAAGTTTGGCCACTAGTTAAACAGCGAATATACAAATTAGTTTGAGAAAAATCCTATTTTTGGAAATTTTAGGTGCTTGTTTAGTTTGTTTTCAAGAATATTTAAAAATGTTTTTGTTTTTACATTTCCTGCAGTTACGCTGTATTATAGCCATAACTTTATAAACAAATATTATATTTCCCTTTCTATTTTTTAGAAATTGCGTATTACCTATCCTTAGAAATTCCCTATAATGCATATCGTCTATCTATCTGCCTTTGTTGCGTCGCACAGTGTCGTGTTTTCATATAAACGGTGGCCAAAAATAGAAGGAGTTTTCAGAAAAGAATGAAAATTAGTACACATTGCTTTCATAAGTAGGAAAAAAAAGCCAAGTTTAGAGAAAATCGGTCCAAGGACACACCCACCTCCCATATATCCTGTAATGAAAAAACCTTATTTTTTCCAAAGTTGTTTCTGGAATTGAACAAAACTTGGCTCGATTGGTCCCTGATATATTCCGGATAACTTTGATAAATTTTATGAAACTATCTCAAAGGACACGCCCACCACCCTTTTATCCTTGATACGAAAAAGATGCAATTTGTCCACGAAAATTGTCAATACCTCTTTCACATTTTTTTAACTTTTGCAATAAGTTTCCTATTTTTATCTGTTCCGATCCGATAAGATTGAAATTTTGCATGTAAATTATATTTAGTTATATTGTAGCATATTGCCAGTTTAAAAAAAAATCGTAAAAGCCCCCCTCCCATACAAATAACATAAATTAAAAAATTATTTTAATTTGTAAATTGTGATCATATAAGAGCAAAGTTTTACAAAAATTATTAATTCAGTGAAAAGAAATTTAAAAACATGAATTTTATTTATTTAACATAACATATTCAATATACATACATACATAAAATATATATAGTAGGTATTACAAGCAATCAAAATATATTAACAACTATCACTGTCATCACTTTCAGATTCTGCCAGATTCGCTGTTTTTATGCTCTGAAATCTTAATCATAAATATTTTGTCTTATCCTTTGTTTTAATTATATTATCTTAATCTCTTTTTTCATAGATAACATGTTTGGTTTGGTTTAAGCTATTGTTTATTTGTTCGTGATAAAACATGTTCATGTTTACCTCATCATATTTAGTTGTTTACGATATTTTTATTTGATGTTATATATAAATAGAAGATACTTATTCTAAACGAAGAAATTATATTTATCACTCTAAACAAAGAAAATATATTTATTATTCCAAATAACTCATGTAAATAAGATGTTGTATTTAGGTTAGATTCGATATTTAGCTTGTATGTATGTGTGTATGTATTGATAGTTAATATTATTAGTGCATCCCTGAGACTGACCTTAACTCGCAGCGGGGGTAAGCGACGGTTAACACAAAATTGACACACTAGACTGGAACAAAGTTAAAGTTATGAAATTGGAAGTGCAGATTCTTTTGACAAGATATGTGCGCGATAATGAGGAATTTTCGAAAATTCATATTAGAGATAAAAGAGTCAAATGGGACCTTCCCATAAAAGAATGGCTAAAGCTAAAATCATCAGTGTATTCCTCTTAGGTCGCAGTCGCGTAATGTTAGGAGATATTTTGAAACTCGTTCTTTCAAAATACAAACAGCCGCATGTAGCAAAATGACAGAAACTGATGTTCTGAAATTAGAAATATGTACTCTGTCATGGAAAACTGATTTTACAAAAGTAGCATTTTCGGGAAAACCTCATAGATAAGAAAGACCAATTGTCTAGACTAAAGAACTGCAGTGATAGTAAAGTAATCTGTATTGTCCGAAATCCAGTGACGAATAAATGCGCGAGAAATATAACTTCTGCATTATTTTTTTAATAAAATGTGGAATCACGCGTACGAAGTATCAAGCACTTGCAAGTCTATATATAAAATTATTGCGTTACTGACTGTCTGACTGAGCATTGCCCAGGACAAACTACTAAAGCTAGAATCACAAAAATTGGAGTACCTCTCACAGAGTAGATTAGAAGGAATTTTTAAAAATGTGTACTTTTAGGGATAGAAACATTGTAAAAGTAAACACATTGATACCATCACCCAGCTTGAACGGCTACAGATAGAATCATGAGAATTGCCCTTTTAGGGGAAACACGCGGTCAGAAGGGCTTTACAATGTTTAAGCTTTTAGGGATGAAAACAAGTAAAAAATGGACAAATCCGGTACTCAGCTTTTAGGGATGAAAAAAGGCTTGTACTCGACAAATCTGGTACCGTGTCTCAGCTTAATTGGCTAGAGCTAGAATAATGAAAACTGATGTCCATGTTACCTTTCTGGAGCAACCACGCAGTAATAAGGTTTTTAGAAATTCTTGCCTTTAGGAAAAGAAACAGGATAAAAGAGTGCAAATCGTCCAGTTAAATAGCAAGAACAAACGCGCGATAAAAGATGATTTTTCAAAATTCAGACTTTTAGGTGTAAAAAGAGAAAATCTGGTACCACCGGCCAGCTCACATGGCATGAAATTTGCATCCATGTTCTTCTTCCATATCGCACATAAGAAGAGGTTTTTTAAAAAGCAAATTGCATATATATATATATATATATATATATTGGGATGCCTTCCAATTATTGTATTAAAACTCGGTTTAATGTAATTCATTAATTTATTAAATAGAGTTCACAATTATGGTTTAGAGTATTGTACATTCTGTACTTAGTATTTTAATACATCTTAATGATTTAATAAATACAAAAGTTTATTGTTCTGTTTTCTTAACATTACCTCTTAACGCGCTCTTGTACTTCTTTATTCGTTTACGGCCACTTCTCCACTCTTGTCTACTTGTCTCCAACAGTCTGTCTGCCTTGTCTCCAACATCTTGTCTACTGTTCTTTTTTCTAACCATCGTCTGATCTGCATGCAATGTTTGGCGAACAACTGTTAGACAATAAACAAATGAAATGTGTGTACCCTACTGTCTGTGCATTACACATTCACTTTACGTTTGTCTGTAGTAAACACCCGTTCCTACATTCGGCTATCCTGACTTGTCTTCGACCCCGAATACGGACTCCACGGCTTCATAAATTCAGCTACTGTGGTGCATCTTCTTGGTCCTTCGCCTTCGCCAACTTTTCTTACCTTATATCTGTCATGGTTTAACTTTTCTGTAACTTTATAAGGTCCTAAAAATTTCGGCGCCGGACTGTGTACGCTTAATGGCGACTAAGTCTCCGACTTTATATTGTGTGCTAGGGATTCTCCTCCGATCAAAACCTTTTTTGTTTTCCGCTAGAATTTTGCACATATTAGCACGACTTCTCGGACCCGATCTTGTTCTTCATGGAGTTCTTCGTATTTAGTTTTCATGTCGAGCCCAGTAAGTATCTTGAAGGGGGTATTTTGAGTACTTCTATTTGGTGTGTTGTTTACAATTTGTTGTATACGATTAACATGTTTGTACCAGCTGCAAGGAATTTCTTCGTTCAGGCTTCACCTTTTTTTGTTGGTGGTACCTCCTTTCTCTCCTGTTCGCTTTTAAAAGTACGAATTTTGAAAAATTTGTATGAGGGCGGAGTATTCAAAAACATACATTGTAGCTTCAGTAATTTGTTATGAAATATTCAAAACAATATCCTACTCTATTGCCACATGAAAGCAGGTTTACTCGCTTGCTCGTAGAGTTTATACACCTGCTTTCTAGACATGGTGGAAGTCAATTGATGCTTCGCATTAAAACTTTAATTCATACCATGGTGCAACATTGTAAAACGTGTGTACTCAACAGAAAACGATCATATAGTCGGACCATGGCAGCTTTTCCCCCAGAGCGAACCACAACTGGAATACCATTTCCTTTGCGGGGCCTTTTGATATTGCAATGTCTCCTAGTAGAGCAATCCGGCTAGAAGAACCCTTGTATTCGGCGAAGCCAGCGCATTAATCAATTGCTCACACATTTTTAGTGCTGCATTTTTAGTGTGATCACCAGCCAGTACGTCATTGATCTGGATTTATTTTAATTTACAGATACATCTGTATGATATCGCAATTAAACCCGTAACGGAATATGCGCCATCTTCAGATGAGGAGGACCAAGACCAGCAGTAAGGTTGAACCGATGTGGAGAATATTCAAACTATGCCTACCTGACGTCTTATTCGACGCATTGAAAACAACACGCAGTTTCGTGGTGGTCTTATCCGGGTTATTTACTGGATGGTGCAAAAGGTAGCATTTTCCAGGATCGTTCAACGAAGCTTCAACAATTCCTATAATGCACGGAATATTCCTACAATACATCATCATAAATGTCCTTAGTTTCTGGCCGTCGGCAGAAGGCCAACTGGGTAGCAGTCGGAAATACAAACATCGGCTAATTCGCTTTTGGCAAAAGAAAGTTGGTCACTATCAACAGTGAAAGATGGTAGATTACCCTCAGAGTAAGGGAAGGATCGAGCGGTGAGGTAATGTCAAGCGTGTACAGTTTCCTCGAGTTGGCAGAAGCTGTTTGATTGACTCCAACTATCTATCCACTAATGCTCAACATAGGCAGCCTAAGCCGTCTCTGAAGTCTTTCCTTTACAAAAGAAGCTTCAAGACCCGGTGTATAATATGGTCTCTAAAAGCACATTTATATGCTGTGACGAATGATAAACTTATCTGTCCAAGTTATCGGAAGATCGGCCAAAAGTTAAATAATTGTCGGATTCATTCGAATGTTGCCGCACGCCTGCATTACCTAATGCAGCCGACAGAGTTTCCGGATTTTTTTTGCCATATTTTGATCACCATTTGATTCCCGATGAAGTAAAGTATGGTGTCGTCTGTCGCAGATAGAGCAATTGTGTTTGCTTCCACAGTCTTTTATTTCATGGTTGCGCGAGAGGCAATTAACGCTGCAATTTTGCTACTTTATTTGTACAAATCTTTCATATGGACTCAAGTTTTTTAACCGAGGGCATGATCTGAGGGCACGCTGTTGTTTCGAAGACAATATGCAAAAGACGCTCTTGAGACGCGATGAGACGCCTGAGTATTTCGCCGAAGAGAGATACGAGGTACTGCACGAAGTAACAGCCAGAGAATTTGTCTTAGAAAAATGGACTAGTGCTTTCCTTTCCTTCGATTTAGAGGCTAACCCCGTACTACTGATATCGCGAAGACAATCTATGGTTTTAGTTCTTTCGTTCAAATCCTTCCACAAGGATAAGGCTGACCTATCCTTTATGCTCTGTCCCCACAAAGTGATTGTTTCGGTAGACGCTGGACGCAAATAACAACCATCGGCGGATTCCGGGTATCCATAGACCTTATAGACCAACATCGCCGACAAAACCCCATTAATGCCACGTTGCAATGCTTTCAAGACTGAACTGTTCTAGGCTTCCACTGGCGGAAGGCTAAATAGTTTCCGTAATCGCTTATTCTCATACGTGTCCTTTAATGCCTTCCAAACATGCGCGAAGCTGCTACCTGTAAGCGGGCACTCTGAAACAATTTCCCGAAACTCATCACCTGTCTTCCTCACCAAGTGACATAACTTTCCGTGGTCACTTTCTCTCGCATTATTAATGTAAGCAGCGGTGATCTCTAAAATTGTGCATGACACAAATTCACCCTTGAAAATGTATCACAGGACGGTAATGTCAAATTATGGACTACATCCGTAGCCGGCGTGCCCGATAACGTAACTGATGTCATCGAACCTTTGGAGAAACTGCGATTCGAAAATGTTTCTGAACCTGCAGGTGTTGTCGTGAAAATTTGTCCCTATTTCCGAGCGCACCCGGTGAAAACCGTTCCGATTTTTCCCGATTACGAAAAGTGTATATGCGCTAATTGATTGCCAGATCATCAGTGGCTCTTATGAATTATCAATTAAGAACTTTGAAAAAAATTAAAAATTTCAAATCTCCGGCAATTGGCATTGTGCACCGTGGGATACATCATGTTCAGTATTCCAACAAATATTATAGTAATTTGCAATATATTCAATAAATTTATTTCGTTTAAAATCCAAACACAAAGTCGATGATTATAATACAACTAACTAACGATTATTCGAAGGGTATCACATGTAAGGTTTGACCTCTGTAACCCTTTCGAACGAAAAGTTTAAAATATTCGCATAAATTTAACAAAAGTTATGTTTTCCAACTCGATGACAAAATAACCGAAAGTATATATATGTATATGTATGATTGGATTGGATTGGACGATTGGATTGGTATAGTTTTCCCCTTTAAACTCGATAAAGTAACGCACAATCACCACTGTATTAGATTTTCCACACTTTCTGCACTATGAAATAATCTCACGCATCGACACCAACGAGTCGAAAAGAGTTAATCGACAGAGATTTTCACATGATAATGTGCGTGTGTATGTGTCTGCAAATGCGAGAAAAGACCAATTCTCTAAGTAAATGCAATTGTTTATCACGGCGAACTGTCACTGTGGTTGTAATTTCCAATTCTTCTATGTTGCGTCCACTTGTTTGCATGGACATACATATATGTATGTATATCGTATATATTTACGTATGTACTCGTATACATGCAAATGCAGTAAAAGCCACCACCAATATTCGAAGTAAACGATCAACAATTGATTTAACACTTGCACCGCTCAACACTTTCAGATATTTCCAAAGAGAGTTATCGCTTAAGTTCGTTAAATGTGTCTATCATAGAACATGAAAATGTTTTGTTACCTCTTTGCTACCTTGTTCTCGAACGCGGACAATGATGTCGCAGACGATACTGATGCACTCTTTTTTCGACAAAATAAACACTCTAGTGTTTAATTTTCAATTATATGTACAGAGTGGCACATGAATCGTGCTGCTGTCAACTGTCAATGGGGATAACTGTTGAAGGAGTTTTATTTACCCAGAACCGCTCCGAAGACGTATCCGTTTCAACAGCATTTGGTTCCAGCAAGACAGAGCAACTGCACACATAGCCAGACCGGTTATGGTAGAGCTCCGTCAAAAATTGCCAAATAAATTAATATCCTGAAACTTGACAATGGTAAACGCTTGATGAGGATTGTGTGATGCAGCAAAAACAATTTCCTTGTCTTAAAAATGATGTAAAAGAAACCGGGTTAATTTCAATTGTAATTGATGAATTGTCAACTAATATGTATTTTGACCCGCAATAATGGGGTAAATGATCATAATAGATTATACGCCCTTTATACCGCGTGTTTTCTCTGAAAAGATAGTACGGACATCTCTGGCTATTTGAGCTGAGCGGTGATACCAGATTTCACTTTTTACGCTATTTCTATCCTTAAAAGAATAAATTTTGAAAAATTCCTTCTTATCCCGCACCTATTCTATAAAGGGTACATACGTATAACACAATTTTCGTGATTGTAGCTTTAGTCGATGATCAGTCATCCAGTCAGTCAGTAACGCATCAAACTCAACAATATACATAACAGTATTATCAGAATCTATTGCAAATTCATAATTTCAATTATCAGAAGGCAATAAAATAATAATTTATGCTCTGATTGCAATGAAATTTTGGCTGTAAGATGACCTAATCGTATGTAATATAAAACCACAAAATATTGTTTAGTGTTCCAGAAAATGATCACACAAACAAACAGCAAACTGATTTTTTTTGTATTTTCGTTGTTTATGGATAACTGCAGGCCAAGTTATAAATTCGCATACATGTACACAATTTAAAAACAACATATGCACAAATTATTGTACTGGTTTCTTTTAGAGTTTACGTAAAATTTTACTGCTGTTCGAAAACATATATTCCAAAACTCATACTTCTATTTGCTTCAAAAACAAAACTGTCAGAGGATAAAATTGTAGAAAAAATATTCTAAATCGCATAATTTCCAAGCTATAAGAGAAAATCGAGACAGATTTTTTTTTTTCATGGGTCAACCGATGACGTAAAAATCGCTATATCCGGATTGGAGACATAGTTTTGGTACCAAACGACGGCAGAATAACCGTGTCACAGCTGAAGAACAACAAAGCATGCATCAGCTCCTAAACAAAATTTCACTCAACGAATGCAAGACCAACACGAAGTTTACATAAAGATAAGTAAAAGAACTTAATGAGCCAAAGTAAATTCGTTTCGACGAACAAATAGTTTGGGAAGCTGCGAGAACATTGGCTATTATAATTTCGGAATGATGGATGTGTTTATGTACCGTGGTTCCGGCATAAAAAAACTTAAAATGTCGGATTGGAATTCAGGACGGGGGTATTGGCTGCATAGCGTAGAGTCCTGCGATATGACACAAGGAAATGCATCATTTCTGTGTTATGCTCGTTAACAGATAATGTCTACATCGTATGAATTATGAGTCATATACCGTCGTCGACGGGATCAACTGCATCAACATATAACGGTAGAGCTGATATTGTGCGGATAGACCCAAATGCCTTAGCCTCTAAAGACTTTGACAAAGATCTCAAAGGACAAAACTTGGTTTAACAAATTGGAGAAGGGTCGCAGAAAAACGAATCGTATCCGATTATATCCCATGTGTACCGTAAAATGTTCACTCTAATCGTCACCGACCGTGGCGCGATGGTTATTACACGCGACTATCGTTCGTATGATCGCGGGATCAAACCCCGTACAGCCACCTATCTATCTTTGAGTGACGATTTCTGACGAAAACAAGTAATAGACAAGTTAAGGAAATGCAAACTGTAAATGAGAAGGGAATATGCACTCATCGTTGAGGAATCCCAATTACTTCGCTGTACGTTGTTTCGCTTGATTATCCGGCGTTATTTTATTCAAAGTTATTAATTTTGCGCGAATACGCAAATTTGGGAAATCGTCAGTTATTTACAAGTGTCAGGTCTGCAAATGAATTACCTGTAGCATAACTAAACTGTCGAGTTTTAATAATATTTATAATTTGCATTGCAATTGCTTCAATTTTATGACACCAACAAGTAGTAAAAATGTTTTCGTTTGAAGCATTTTATCAGTGATGTTTCTTTTATTGACAATTTTCGTATTAAATTTTTGGAATTTTTGCCGCTTAAAAAAATGTAAAAAAAAGTGTTTCTAAATATTTTACTCACATCAGAAATGATGACCATTTTATAAGCGCACAAAAATTTTGAAATCTATTAAGATACCAATAAACCATTAAAAAAAGGCAAGATTATCATGTAAAGTGCTTGGAGCAGTATTTCAATAGCTGGCACGATTTTAGTATAGCCTCAAAAAAACTTTTTTTCTGCTTAACAAAATTTCAAAAACTTATTAGCTAACAAAAGCTGAAACAGCCAGACAAACATATTTAAAAAATACAAGCTAATATAATATTACATTTAAAATGAACAACTCAAAAATTCAAAACTTTGAGAGGCTAAAAAATTGCGGAAATCAATACCTGTCAAATTAAAGACAAACAAAAGCCAGCTGAAGTTGGCTGCTGACTACATACAACGAAAGGAAATTCATAGCTGCTGAAAACGGCAGCCAAAAGATTTATGGCTGCTCAAATTTACAGAAACATATTACAGCTGAACAGACAACAAATGCCCTCGTCCTATTTAACTTATTTTTCATCTAATTAATATCTAATTTTCGCCCAATCTCAGTCTTGGTCAATGTGTCTAGGACGAAATTAGTGTAGAGGTTTACGTAAAAACGGCATACTCTACCACGTCTAGTTGCAGTCAATGACACAAAATATTGCGATTGACCAAATTTTAGACAAGTAGAACATTCCAATCCTAATTATGAGCAAAAATGCAATTTTGTCAAATCTGCCATTTGTAGGAGAGATAACGTAACGAGAGTGATTACTTCATGCAATTGCAGTCCTAAGTTACAGATAAGGAAAACAATTTTAGCGTTGAAAGTTGTAAAGGGGTAGTGCAGACAATTCAAAAGTAATGGCAAAAATAACATTTTATTGCTTAAGGACATTTATGAGGAGTCATCAGAAGGCGAGAGTTGAGTTGCTCCAACACCACAATTTGTTTAATCAATGTAAAATATTATGCTTTGATAAATATTATGTCGGGAGTGTCGATTTTAGGCACTATCAAGCTCTTGACTTGATGTAGTATCACAACTGGAAAATTTTCGAAATTTTTAGTCGAGTTATAGTGTCCAGCACCATCCAGTCAGACAGATAGCATGGTGCTAATTCGTTCAATCCAATTTTCCAATTTAACTAATGAATAACTGCTAATATTGTTGAAAAAACAGTACAAATATAAATTTTTTAGAGATGAATTCAGTCCCAGTATCAACAGGTCCTTTATCACTCAACCCACAGGTTTTGGCCAAATCTGAACAGTAATTATAGGTAATTCGCATGCAAAATTTCAACCTCTTCTGAAACCTCTATCAGAAAAAATTCAAATCGAATCGAACTTCTTAATCTGTAAGAGGAATATACACCACAATTTCCGTTATTATGTCTATAGTGGTTTGGGCCCACTGGTAACAAATCTTTTAGTCTGCAATCCGAATCTCGTTTCAAAATTTGTTCTCCATCTCATATTTTAAAGAAATTTAGCGAAACTGTTCTATTGGTATTTTTTGTATGCCTACTTAAAAATATTCCACCGCATTAGCAAAACTGCTATTAAGTTTTTAAATAAAGTTCTAATTTGGGAGGTATAACGTCTCGAAAATTTGTAAAGAGAAATTAAGGACTATATTCAGCAAACATTTGTGTTCTCTATTCTTAATGTCTTACAACATTAGGTTGAGACCAATGGCTTTTTTGGTAAGAACTGAACTGAATTTTTCTAGGTATATATAATTATCTCCAATTTGCTTAGAACTGAGTAGAATTTTACATAGCCACCAGAAAATCTCCGTCCATGAACGTACACAAAGATACAAGAATGCGTTTTTTCGCTACTAAATCGCAAACATTTGTGAAGATCCCAAGTTGTCGGCTATTTATTTCTTAATGCAATCAGATATAACATATAAAAAATATATATATGTATAACATTTTGCAATGCTCCAAAATGACTATTATGTTTTGTAATAAAAATGAATTATTATGTTTTGTGAAAATCATTTTGGAGACCTGCAAATTTTATAATTACGTGCTTAATTTTTTTCTATTTTGAAACAGCAATTTTTACTTTTTTAGCTACAGGAATCATACAATCCAAAAACTTTTTGCTTACAGTCGAAAAATTTATAATCATGGGTTGCTTTAGTTTTACATGCTTTAATCGCAAAATGGCAACAAAAAGCCTAAATCCAAAAAAAAAAACAAATTTTTGTTTTGGCTCATATTTAGTATCTGGTTATGTTGGCTGAAAAATGCTAAAGCCAGAAATTAAAAAGGAAGTTATTCAATTCAACAGCTGTACGTTTTTTGTTTAAACCAAAAGATGAACATTTTTTTGGGCCTTATTTCTGAAAATAAAGCCATAGAGGGCTGTTGATCACCTAACGCAGCTTTTTGAGCCGTAGTTTGGAGTAAGCTTATGAATATTTTTCAAATTTGTATTCTTAAAATTCCCGGGATTGTTGGACAAAGTTTCTCGGGATTGAATCCCCAGACGCTTGCTTTACAATAAACCAAAAACAAAGAAAACATATGTGTAACGTGGATCAAATGTAGTTGATTAAAAAACATTTCATTAATGTATTATTGCTAAAAACAAAATGGAGATTATGTTTTATTTAAATAAATAAATAAAATAAATCGCGACGAACAGAAATGTCGCAACACTGAAATTTAATGCGGTGAACGCCGCGCGAATTCAGGAAATCTTTTGGTAGTGTAAATGACGCAATTCCCTTATTAGTTTTGAACCCACTTCATAATCAGAGGCTTTTCGCCTGACAGCTGTAGCATATGACGTAAATTCTCCGCCCTGTGCATCAAGGTAAGTGTTTTCTGACATTTATCTTTCGGTCACGGCATTTTCTTTTTGGAGGAAGAGAGTATTCATTGCCCCTTTTTTTACACCTTTAACTTTTTTGGGTTACTGATTGAGCTACCTCTTACATTAATTACATAAATTTTCCCTTAATTATAATATAAAGGAATGGTTTTAGCTCTTGGACTTACGATGAAAGTTTTCTATGCGAAATGGTCTTACATAAAGCTCTTAGCAGAAACATTTGTGATGAGCTATAATAAAAGTGAATTCAGTCCAAGTCTTTACGTAAATTATTGTTGAAATTATGAACAATGAAATGCAATGTCTATATGATATATACATATACATATGTTGATATGTATAGGTATGTGTATGTAGGTCAGCCTATGTTGAAAATGAATTAAAATATTGTATTTTCATCCCTGCATTCCGAGTTTCGTTGGGGTTATTTTCAGTATCTTCATTGATACTTCTATAACATCTTATAAATAAATATAAATATTGGGCATTATGTACAACTTATAATATTACTGTAAGACGTGAAACGTAACGTTTTGAAATAGTTGCGAAAAATAAACGAAAATTAAATAACAAAATGTTTTCGTATTTCTTGCCGCTAAACATTAAACTTGTTTTATATTGTACATACAGTAAAAGTGTCGTATAAACTACTCAATGTCGAAATGTTTGCGTATAAAAGTTGACGATAGTGACATATCTAATAAAGTCGCAAAGATAAAATTATAGACTCCTACCTCATCTCCAATACATTAAGGATGAAAAGTCGGCATAAAAATATCGAATACAAGATGTTTTATTTACTCTTGCCAGAAGGAACGAAAGTATACGATATATCATTTCGTACGGTAAACATTAAACACGCAGAAGGAAGCGTTCAAAGTACCAATTATATTTTGACTAAATGCGTTTCACGAGTTTTTAAGTCGATTGAGCAGTGTGAGGGTGCCAGTTGTTTAGCTGGTAAATAATAAAATTGGCAGAAATCTTTATGAAACTTCTTAAAGTCTGGCACAGCCTAATACTAATAGTAGACTGGGATAGTAAATAGACTATAGTAACCCGGCCATTCTAGTACAAATTGACAGATTTTCGGAAATTAATGTTTTCTCCTGAATCAAAAAATTTGACACACCTCATTGCCGAACCAATTCCACTTCCTCAAATTGTACTTTTTCCCTGTAATCCCTAATTCGTAGATCGTATAACTCATAATATTTACTTGCATTCAATTACACTACATTCTGTATAATTTAGCAAACTTATTCAGATTAGTAAACTTAGTTTTGCGAAAAAATGGACTGCATCGTCACGCCCCTTAGCATACTACACATGCAAATTGAACGAATTAACAAAAATCAATGGACAGACGACTCTGGTAAGTTATAATATTGATGTCTGTGCGTTAGGTCAGGTTACTTCTTGATAAAAATCTTTCGATATATACACACACACCTTTCGACTTACTACAATGCACGCGTTTGCACCAACCCAAAAGGACACTGGGCGAAGGTATGTTTAAGTCAGTTCACCTAACTGAAATTTTCGTACCGAAATTTCATCTTACTACTTTTTGATGGGATAACGGCGATACCCACAATATATACCCATGACATGAAACCAGAACCTGTTTTGTTTGAAGTACTTGTTTACTTAAGTTTTTAGTTATTAATAATAAAATACTACTATTAATTACTTCATTCTACCAACCAATCTATTCTTACAGTACATTACCAAAAAATTATACATGCTGATATTAAACCCGGCAATCTGTTGCTGACGGAATGCGGTCGTGTTAAAATAGCAGATCTAGGCGTTTGTAATGAATTCATTGGCGAGGACTCTACCATGACCAACGGATCCACAGGGGGTACCCCTGCTTTTAGAGCTCCGGAGACGTTGAATGTTGGACAGGTAATGAGACACAATATGATAAACATTTTTCTGAGTGGAAATAATTGCTGCTGCTTTTTATTGTTAGAATATATTTTGCGGAAAAGCGGCTGATATTTGGGCACTGGGGGCCACTCTTTATGCCTTAGTTTATGGAAATGTTCCATTTGTGGCGTCATCCGTTCCGGCTTTATATGATAAAATCAAAAACCATAATCTTAGCTTTCCGGACGGTGTTGTAGCTTGTCAAGAGCTGAGAGACTGCATTCAATGCATGTTAACCAAGGATCCTTCAAACCGTGTAACTCTCCCACAGTTAAAGGTAAACTAAATTTGATTGGTCTATTAGATCGAGCTAATGGCATCAGTATTTATAAGGTACATCCATGGGTTACTAGATCTGGTATGCACCCATTGCCAAGCGAGGAGGAGAACTGCCGATTGGTCCAAGTTGACGATGAAGACATGAACTCCGTAGTTCGTAGTATACCGAAATTGGATACACTAATACTAATCAAGACCATGCTCAAGAAGCATTCATTTGGCAACCCATTCTCCAGAGGCATATCCGGCCGCGAACCTCAGCGAGGCGGTTCACGCTTAGAGCGTTTTGTTCGGGCCGGTCGATCAAACTCAGCACCCGGAGCATATCCGACTGTTGACAGGCATGTATCCCCATAAGATCATTTTCTTGTATTTTACAGATAATGTAATGTTGTTGTCATATTTCAGGCAACTATCTAGTGATAACATACTTCCGGCTCTCTCCGAGCACACTCCTTCGAATTGCAAAAATGAAGAGTACCAATAGAGGCGAAGCTGTCCACAACAAAAATCCCAAAAAGCACAACATGAATTAAATTCAAACTCATTATATTTATTTCCCACGGACACGCACACACACACACACACACAGATATATATATATATATATATATATATATATAATATATATATATAACTACATGAATAGCACAAATCAAAATGAATCTTTGTGCTGCGCAAAGTCGCCTTTTCGCGCCAGTGCTTTAATTAGTTTTAATTGATTACGAATCGTCTTTGTTTCTATTTCCTCTACAAAGCTAATGAACAAAAGAAACATAGATTTAAACGCATTTTAGCATACGTACTATTAAACTTGCTTATGCATATAATTTGTATGTACAAGCATAGAATTAGATATTGTTAAGAAGCCCATCGGACCATTCGAGACATTGGGAATTATGGATTTTTACCAAGTTCGTTGTTAACTAAATACATACAAACTTACATAAATATTAATTAATACCCAAAAGCAAATGGATCTATACTATAAGAATATTGAAAGCTTTACAACTCTAATATGTCATTGATATTTTGAATAAATCTTAATTTATTATAGGGATACTATATGTAATATTCATACTCAATTAAGTACAGTATAGCGAAATACGATACACGATACGAACCAAGATTCCCTACAAAGCATCAACTTTCCACGTACCAAAGTACCAACATCATTCGAATTAAATTAGAAGCGTCGTCCATGAAAGACGTATTATGAAAGTAGATAATAATCAGTCATGCAATCACATCAAAATATTATTGATATTAAATTCAGTATAGCATAACAATTATTTTGATCTTGAATTGACATAAATTTTCTAGAAAGCGTTAAATCTAATTCATGATGAATGGTGGTGCTTTGGCAGCTGATCTTGAGAACTTATCCCGTATCGTCTTTATATGCGCATTTCCTTCATTAAAAGAAAATTTATATATATCAAATTTATTTATATATTTATGTATATTTGGCATGCTTATGGGTCCTTAAAACATGCGCACAAAGATTTCAAGCGACTTTAAGATGACCTGCTTTTGATTAGCTTTACCCCGAACGGAACTTTGTCAACCATAGGAAATGCAGTGGGTGTTGGATATATTGCACTTCCAAACTAAATTATTTAATACTATTTCGAGTTGATTTGTACTGAATTAAAGACCTGCTTCTTCACATTCAAACTTAAACCTTGTTCTGTCTTATCCCTAAAATATCTCCACTCCTAAATTAGAGTAATTACATTCTCGAAGCAATAAAATATGAGTGGTTCGTGGTGGCGATATGACTTCGCAGAATGTTCCAGTAGGAATTTATGTTCAAAATGGAATTCAACAGTCTCTACTAGGGATTTCCAGCATTTCACTAATTTTAAGCAAGTAAGATTTCCCCCTCAGTTGCTGATGAGAACCCTGAGCAATAATTTGTTTAAGGGCGGGCCACTTTCGGTTACTTTTGGCGATAAGGCTTAGTTTTGAATCCTTTTGAACAACCAGTGGCATAGTATTAGAATACATACATATCTATGCCTACAGGTAGAATCCACTTGGCATTGTGAATTTTTGAATAAATGTCACTTTAGATGATCGTTACTAACGAATTCGATATAAGAAGAAGAAGAGGGCGACCAAAACTCCTCTGGAAAACCAGGCTTTTGAAATAGTATAGAAACTTGGTGTGATTAATTGGAGAAAAATCGCAGAAAACCGAAGTGCTTGGAATTATTTTCTACGTGCGGCGTATAATAGATAAGGATGTACGAGTATATTCTCTTTCAACCAACGTCATTTCGACTGTATCGTTTTATTGCGAAGGACAGTCGCTGATGCAAAGGACCCATGAGCGCCTCCAGCATTAAATCCTCAAAACTATGCAAGGAATCTAAAAGCCAGAAATTTATCCATCGGATCACTTCGGTAATACCCAGCTTGAAGCCTGATACTGAAGTTGCTGCCAAAGTCGAACAGGAAATGACTGTAGAGGAAATCGAGGGTAAAACAGTAACCCCTTTTCAAAACTTCGCCAATATTCCCGTTACGGACAGATCGCATGCTCTGAATGTGCAGCAGGGCCACAAAATGTCTTGATAACAATATGAGAAAGCTCTTTAATCTCTGGTAAGTTCGTGAAGTGAACACTGTAAGCATTGGCAGCGGGCTCTTTTTTAATATAGAAGAAAACAACTGTTCTGAATCGGACAATCGCTTAACTAATAAAATGACCGGATATGCGACGATGCCGATCTGCATCTACCAAGTGGCAATGAATCCGCAGAAAGTCAATGTTTGGTGAGAGTCGTTTAAAGGCGATATCACCGGTCCCTACTTCTTCTAAAATGATAATGTCATCTTTACGATCGTCAATGAAAGGCACTACTGATCAATGATGATGATTTCATAAAATTTGTCTAACCTACCCCATTCTTCTTTTTTATTTGCCTATTTGGTTTTCGCCAACAATGGAAATACATAATATCTTATTATTATTCAAATAAGTTATTCTATCTATTTCTCGATTCGCTTAGGAGATTTACAATGTCATGAATATCGGTCCATCTCTGGATATTATTAATTCATTGTTTGATATGAAGTGGATCCATCCATGATATTTTGAGTACGCGTCTATAAGTCCACATTTCAAAAGCCTCGAGTTTCTTTATATCCATGGTTTTCATGATCCATACTTGACAGCGTATAACAAAACTCATCATATGTACTCGTATGTTTTCATGTATCGTAGTTTTGTTGTAATACTTATGTCATGAATTATTTTGAGAAATATTTTCAGAGCGTGGTTCATTTGGCTAATGAGACTACAGAATGGTTATAAAAGTTGATCTGGGCCAATCTTGTGGATATTCACTCGTCCCATATATAAAATTAAATAATTTTGCTAAGAGACTTATGTTATCGCTATCTCTTAGTTTTGGTCCTTTCGACAGAATCTCAGAATCAGGAGCACAGGCTTTTTTAACTTTTAAAGATTTTACCACAGTTTCAATTTCTTGCTTGCTGATGAGTATTCCCGTTTGCGGTTCATGCATCAGCATTTCATAGTTGGATCGGCTGTTATCGGTGAACAATAAATTTATCTAATCTTTCCACATAGTCATCTTCTCTGAAATATCAAAAATAGCTTCGTTGTTGTCGTTATACTGTACTTTCGGGACTGATTTATAGTATATTTCAACTGTTTCGTAACTTTTTTTGTTGAGATTAAAATCGTCATGCACTTCTCGCAATCCTTCGATCTCCTGACATTGTTTATTAATATGACAATTTTCCGCGAATCTTATTACCGCTTGTGTTAACTTGTATAGCTCAAAGCATAACTCGTAATTAGAGTTTTTACGCTTGCAATGCTCTTTTATTATATCTAATATAATAATGTATACTTGTCATTCATTCCTCTTTTTGAGGTTTTTTCATGCTTCCTAGATTATTGGACCATCAGCTCCTGGATATGTCGAAGTTTGTATTACGAACAAAGAGTAGCGCTTGTTAATCAATATATACAATCTATTTGATTTCTAATTGTGCTTGCTCTACTGTCCTGGGAGGATTTCCAGGCATACAGTCTTCTGGCGGCAAGGCAGAACATTGTATTGGTTATCTTCATGTTGTACTCTTAACAGAATTGAATCAGTCTGTGGCGTCTACCATTTCTCTCTACTAGATCATACTGTCCTGCGATTCCGGACACCAGACATCCTGCACCACTTTTACATTGAAATCACCTTGGATTATTGTAATTTCGTGGCATTTTGTCATATTCATTAGGTATTTAACATCTTCTTAAAAATCGTCTATTTGTTCTTTGCTTTTATCAGCAGTGGGTGAATATACCTATACTTGTATAATGTTTAATGCTAATAGTCTTGCTTTCAGTTGTATAATCATACACCTACATCGCTTCTTCGATTTCTGTTCAGGTTACCTAAATAAAACATCGTCATACTTTGGTAAACGAATTTTCCACTATCGGCCCACCATGTTTCGCAAACACCAAGTATTAGCTAACTTTCCACATTCATAAAGACTTCGTACCGATACTTAGGCTTTGTTTTGTTTTGCGTCCGGGGATTCTTAGCACCCTCGTATTTCCGGAGATTGAGAGCCCGTTATATTCACAATTGCATGGTCTTCATGGTATACTACTCAAGTGGTTTCCCGTTGCCTATTCGAGTTTTCCTTCTTTAATATTGAGACAAAATTCAGACGCTGTTTGCAGCCGTCCAATGTGGTTCATTAATGCAGTCGTTGCATTAATAAAAGACGAGTAACTGAAGACGCCGTGTCACAGAGGGATCCTTGGCAGTTAAAACCTTTTCAGTATTCTCCTCTTCTGTCGCTCTTGGTCGGGGACTGCTATAAACCTATCACATTGCGTAATTATAAACTACGTGTTAGTAACACAGAGTTTATAAACATTCAATTTCTTTAAAGCTATATAGGTTACACTGAAAAAAATGTTTTTCCAAAGAATGCCATTATATTTTTCGAATGTATTATGTTCCGAAACACTCAACAAAATGTAGAAGTATAATAATTTAATTCCTTCGCCCATATCTTATAACAGAAAATCAATGAAAGTGTTGTTAGCAGGCCACTGCACGTATCTAATACAACTTTTTATTTGATTATGCCACGAAAACATGAAATGGGAAAATAAGCCATACTACCTATACTTATCTTCACGTTTGATAGGCAATGAAAAATAGTAATAGAAAATGTGAAATAACGTAACTAGTAAATTATTAGTTCTACATTCTGTACAGCCTAAAAGCCAAATTTTCTACTAATTAGGTAATTATAAATAGGCATGAAAGAGGGACAATTTAATAAATAAATAAATTCTGAGTCAGAATTTCTTTCATTTCATAATTTGTTCAGTAAAATCGTAAAGAACTCGACATGATTAAAGGGATATACTCGTATACCAGTTGTGTTCCACTTACCAACGGAGAAATATCGATGTTTACAGCTGCGATGTTTAACTTACAAATTGCCTTCAAAATTCTTTATAGGGCATGGAAATGTTAGAGTTAACTGTCAGATGGTTCCAAAGAAACGACAGGCTTAATATTTTCAATATTAAACAATTTATATTTATATTTATTTGGATGAATTATTTTACGTTTACTCAATACGTTATTAATGACTACTAAACTAAATCGATCTAGCATAAAATGATACGATATAATATTAATTAATTGCGATGTCCAGATCGTAATATAATAGCATAAATATACATAATTATCATAAATATACAAATTAAATTATAAGACGACAAATTATATATAAGACGGCATTTTGCAAGCCATATCATATCAAGTATATTTATTATACTTTTCAGTAAATTATCTTCAATTTTGGAACTGTGCCTAGTTTGTGTCGAAAATATTTGCTTTGCCATTTGAATTTTGACGTGAATATCTGATGAAGACAGGTATTAAATGCGAGATTAAAGATGTCCGCGAAATTGGGTTAGTCTGCATTTACATTGTTTGATTTAGGGAACTGGATTTCATGCAGATATCAGCAGAAATTGCAATTTTTTACAATTTATTCATGTAATTAATAAAGAGAAAGGATCCACTTTGTAAACAAGGCAGAATCCCAGAATTTTTGTAAGAAAAAATTAACAAAAAGTTGTGTAGAAACAAGATTCTCCGTTCAGTTCTAGTGTTGGACTCAAAATGCTCAATCGTCAGAGTGTTCAAATCAGACAGATTGTCAAAGTTGGCAGCGATGCATTCAATATATATTTCCAAAAAATTCAAAATTGTTTTCAATTATAATTTTGTTTTTTTTTTTTTTTTTGCGTTTCACAACTCTTTGGGTGAGTGATTTGTTAAGTAAAAATAACATTTTTAACGATTATTTTGTCACATTTTTTATTAATTTCTGTTAATCAAACTATTGATTTTTGGTATAAATTCATTGCGAAATTACGAAGATTTAAGAAATGAGTGTATAATTTTACTAAACTAATTCCAAGTGCATCCGAATTGAATATAAGCGTTTTATTTGCAGTGCTGTATAAGGTTGCACATATAAACAGATCCTAACAACAGATTGCCAAGTAAGTTCGGTTATTCCACTTCTTACTTTATTTTTGAGGAAACGTTACATTTACTTATCAATCTACATTGATTGTAAGACAGCAAGAGCGACATCTGAAATCAACTCGAAATAATATCTAAATATCGCCATATGAGAACTAAAGCGCTTACTAATGTAGACTTTATGTTTCAATGAGGGAAATGCCCATTCGTAATTACTAAGCAACATTTACAAAGCTGGTGACACTTTCAACATACATTCATGAGGGGCGGAGAGATGAACAGAATTGCAAATTGTTGCCAGCATTGTGAACATTACTTGAATTTAAAAAGATTGACTTTCGTCTTTGTTCGATTTATTAATTGTTATTAAATTGATATTCTTATTAAAGGTTTTGTAAACTCAAAATTGAATTGAGTGATAAGTTAAATGCATATATAGGTACATACGAGTACAATTTTTTTATTATATAATACACATATTTTTTTGTTATTTGTATAAATATGTATAGACATACCTGCTATTTTCAAAATGTAAGGGCCAGGCCTAAATTGAAATTCGTATTGAGTCTATGCACTTAGTAACTCCCTAATAGTTTTACGAAAATATAACAAAATTCATAAGTAGGTTTACTTTTTGGGCAGAAGTGAAATGCGAATCTTATATTATGATCGCATTTTATCCGAAATTGAATTTAACTCTGATTTTCATTACATTTTGTAAATGTATCTCAAGCTGATCAAGAAGTAATGAGAAGTTTTAAAAATTTCATTCTGCATAATTCATTTTATTGTAATCTCATTAATATTTCAATATACTATAACCAAAGAAATAACTTATAAGATTTCGTGTGAAGACGATAAAGACGAAGGTGGCAGCGGACACTACTACGCATTAACCGACCGTAACTTCTAACTATATGAAGAACTGTTCATGGAAAATACTTATAAAATGTTGGCCAAGTATTATTTCACCGCCTCATTGTGAAGCATTATCAATCGTAGAGGTGAAGTCCGGCTATGAGGAAATTTTCTTGATGACTATCCTGTTTTAATTTGGGGCATTTCACAAATTTGTTAATTGCATCACTTTTTCAGAGATTTTCGGAGCAGAAATGTGAAAGCGTTGAAACATTACGAACAGTTGCACAAATAATACGCAGATTATCTCCAACCGAACGAACGCAGCATACTTTTAAATTTTTTTGTTGTTTTTTAAATTAAAAAATGCTGAAGTACGCAATTGCAGACTGCAAATAATGTGCAACACTTTGTCACATATTGTATTTCGGAAAACCTAAATTTTCTTCTATAATTTCTGTCTCTATGATGTTAACTTTAAAAGCGGCGTCATTGAAAGCGATGTGCGACACTTAAATTCACAAACAATTAGATAGGCACTACAAAGTTAAAAAATGCCGAAATTTATATATCCTCCACAATAGATTTTCATATGCATTATCAAGTACAATCCGCCACCGTATCTAATGATTTTTTATTATTGTTATATGTGAAATATACAAATGTCTACTGTTTTTTTTTTTTTAATTTCCGAAGCGAATAACTCATTTTGATCGACCTTTTCATCGAGTTGAGTTCCAAATTCATTTCAAATGAATAATAAAATAATGGAAATAATGGAAAAATTAACTCTAAGGCCTCATACTAGGTCTTTCCAAGTGAAAATGCATATCTCAATATTACTATCGCGGGGCTATTGCTACGAAGATTTTGTGCAACAATTGGTTCCTGGTTCAACAACTGGTTCCTCACAATGTAAATAACGTTTTCAGCCCATTTGATTCTAAATAAAACAATTGATTCTAACACAATTTTTCATGCAACCAAAAAGCTCAGTGTATATTTAAACTTTTTTTTTTTTTTTTGCTGGAAAATATCATATCGTATATATAAAGGAGTTTCTCAATAGGACGGACCGATATTGAAATGGAAAACAACAAGTTGTGTTGCGAAGTATTAACGTTTTTGTTTGTAGAATCCATGTACGCCGTTATGTGCTTAACATTTTGGTTTGAGTTTCATGTTGTTCCTAATTTACGCTCATGTTTACACCGAAAAAATAGAAAAATCTCAATTTCAGCATCTTCTGCGATTGTCATTGACACACATATTGTAAGTAGAATCAATATCCAGTTTATACATGTATATGTACCCGAGCCCCTTTATCGCTAGATGCAGCCTTAACGGCATGTTGGGTTGGAAAAACAACTTTTTTAAAAAATACTGATTTCGCAGCAGAGCAAAAAACACTTTCAACACACTTTCGGCAAAGCATTCTGTGTACATATTTAATGGTGTCTTAATAGGTGGTATTGATGAGAAATGATGTACAAACAGTTTCCTTTTTGAATTTAACGGGTTTTCAGAAAATGGGCCAACCAAAGAATGGTCATTAAATTTTGAAATAAGTTGATTTGGAAAATATTATAAAACAAAAATATTGGAAAATGTTCCTTTCTTGACATAATTTGTTTTTTTTTTCTTTTGAAAAACTCCACAAACATATGTCTGAAGTGAATAATATTCAGAGTTTTAATAACAACAAATGCCAGTTCCGCCTATGTATGGTATACAGGAGAGTTTCTCATCTTCAGTGAGCTTATACGCATTCCATTTTAAGACTCATTGAAACGGACTTACTGTGCCTATGATCATATGAAGAACAATAGGGTATTATATAGGTACATATACATATACAGTAACAGAAATAAAAATAAGTAGAATAAAGATTATCTCATTACTTTTTGTTCAGACGCACTTGGTATATTTTTCGCTACATACTATTATGGTGATCGATTTGTCCCATTTAAAATGTAGTTAAAATATGTATTAGCATTGTCGAATTGAAGCAAAAGTAAAACATTCGAAATTAAAAAGATCGGCAAGTGCAATTGTGATATGAATCGATCAATACGCTTCATTTAGGCTGGGCATTAAAGTAGCGTTTTTCGTTTTTATTTTTAATCAAAAAATTGATTTTGGGACCATTGGGGATATTTAGAATATATATGTACATACATTCAATTAATTAACACGATATTCGAATAAAAACATATTTAAATGCTTATTAAATCAACACGACAAAGTAGGAATTATAGCAAAATTACTGGGAAATCTAGCAATATTCTATTTAATAACTACTATGAGCATCAAAAAAGTTTGAAGACCGGTATGTACTACTTTTTGAAATACCGGATTGTAAAACGGTTAATGGAACATTGCCGAAATTGACGTAATTTCCCCAATTTTCTAACAACATGAGCTAAATTTGTAAAAGTTTAAACAGTTAACTAACCATCCATCATAAATATTTTTTCGAATTATGCTTTCGCTAAAGACATTAAATATTAACATTTTTAGCCTTGAACCACATATCAGTTACAACTGAAGCACACGAGTCATTATGTTATTCACTCTTTCAGGAAAAGAGGCAACATTTCAAAAGAAGGGAGGCTTCTATTTTAAATGAAAGTGATCTAGAGTAGAATGGTACTGCGCCACTAAAGTGACAATTTGATATTTTTTTTAACATCTTCGGCACTTTTTGTGATAGCTTTTTAAAAGTCATTATCATATTTTTCTAATTTTGCGCCCCTTCCGAGTCTCTTTTTGCACAATTAAATAACTGTTGTCAATGTTTGAATATATATTACCGATAAAATTGTTGATAATCTGATTAGACAGTATTATATATTGACAGGTTAGTATGGTATTCTGTAGGTATTTCAATTTACTGAAACCGGTTGAGCAGAATTGGAAACATATGCGATTAAATATAAACACTATTTCGAGGCCAAAAATAAACACATTTACAACATCTTGAAAACTGTTCCATTTTAATAATTTTGGAGTAAGTTTAAAAACTCGGCACGAGTTGAAAATAGTTTTCAACGGTCATTGCATGCATTATTTTTATTCATAAAATGAAAACAAATTCCCTTGCATCTCATGAATGAGATATTGGGAGAGCTTCTCACTTGTAAAATTCATTTGTAGAATGGAATTATTTTTCTTTAAATAAATTCAAATCAAATTGAAATTTCACTTATTTTGTGCCACCATTTTCCTCAAGTACTCTTTTCATGCCACTTTTTGAAATATCTTAGTGGCAATGCAGGGAAATGAAGAAATTCGAATTTTCGTTCTCTGAATGGATACCACCAGATACTCTTCACAGAATTTTTCAAACAGTCACAACTTCCGACCTTAGGAAGAGTTTTTCCTAGTAACACCATGGGATTAAATTAGAAAGCATTGTGGAACCCAATGACAAGCGAACACCGATGCGTCTCAGGTAAGTGGGCGATATCTGTTACTAAAATGTAATTCTTATACTAGCTTAATGTTCATCGGCAGAGCCAATACTATGATAAGATGTGATAACCTAACAAATCTCTCATTTCAATAAAACTGTTATGAAAACAAGGTGCCAACAGAAAACAAAGTGAGACCAAGATACATTTTTTGAGAACCAATGGCTGCTGCCGCTGTGTAGTTCTCACGTATGTAGATATCAAATGATATCAAACACGAAGTTGAAATTCTCACCGAAACGATGCAGGGTGGGGGTAAATAAAAAAACGGAAGAGGATTACGCCACTCTTTAGCGGTTAGACCGATTATGATGAAATTTCACAAAGACATTTTCAAGTGTGGGTAAGCTTATACTCGGGGCCGTAGCACTCCAGATATAACCAGAGCCACGCAATGGAAATCCAAAGAACGGTACCTCAGCTCTGATAAATTTTTATTGTACTGTCAGAAATAATTTTACGTGAACCGACTCGAAATTAAAAGTAACCATTACAATAACTTTTGTATGGTAAAAATGGCAGGAGTTAATTCAAAATTTGTGGAAAATATTTGCTATATTTTTGGAAAAAGTATCATGTCCAGGAATATATTATTCTGAAAGACTACTAAATTTAGAACACTCTAAAGTCTAAACTGTATAACCAGATGTTACATTGATGGCCACAGCTTATTTGAAATATGTGATATTTTTGAACAAAAACTAAACTTTAACCCAAAATGTCTTTAAATACACGAGTTCTTTTTCAATTGTTCGAATGCAAATTTATAAACAAATACTTAAAATTAAAGTGCCAAATTTGATCAATAGTTATCCATAAACAACGGTGATACAAAGAATTTTGTTAAAAATCTCATTTAGAGAATTTTTGGTGTTTGTTTTTGGGATTGTGGGATTGTATTCAGGAACATTTGGAAATATATTTAAATATTCTATTTTTTATATTATCTTAGATCAGATCATCTTATAGCCATGGAGGAAACATTTATACAATTTGTTAATAGATGGCAGCAGTCACGAGCAGTCGAATAATCGGCAAATCTACTAAAAGCTTCTCAATCGCTATAAATTAGTGGGTGCTGCTCAATAAGTCTAAAAATATAATGCTTGTAAGCGCAATTAATATAGGAAGCTTTCCTATTCTCCACTCATGGAATGCCTGGGATTTTGTTGTTTTATTATTTATATGTACCGTTTATAGAGCGTTTAATCCCTGTTAACAAAAGAAATAAAAATTGATTTGTTTTTTTTAAATCTTAATACTTAAATTTTAATACTTGTACATTTCAATGTGGGAACACAAAACAGTTGGCAACACCGCTAAATTTTTTCTTGAGGAAACAATGTCTCGTGGAATTTTTTTCTCGTTTAAAAAGATATTACCTGCTTTTATGTTATGTTTAATCTTGTTCGGCTGAAAGCGAACGAGAATTTAATAAATCATTTAGAGGGAGGAGACTGCAATTTATCTACATATGGATTGAAGCAAAAGCTGAATAAATAGATGAACTTTGAGGCTAACGAAGAAGTGATTGTGAATAAAACTGCCAAATGTAGAGTGCTTGGTGTCGTTACTTTTCTACACACTAGAACATCTTTACCGTTTTTTAAAGTGATAGCGAAGAAGAGGAGTGCGTTCATGCAATAGTTAGTAAAAACAGCAAGAAATAGGAAGATCACAAAATCACTGTTTATTGGAATTTTGAAATTTTTAACATATTTCAACTATGACAACAAATTTTGTGAACAACAACGAGGGTGACCACAAGATCTCTGGCGTCTCCCGAAATAACTGGCAGTTGCTGCACAATTATATTGATACCATGGCGACAAAACCCAAAATCACGATAAATGTTGGTGATTTGAATTCATTCAGCGGGCACATTCAATTTACAATGGAAAAAGAAAAGGACAACCACATGTCTTACTTAGATGCAATAATTATTAGGCAAGGGAATACATCAAAATTGACTGGTAACAGAAACTAATATCGTGAGCGAGATTAATAAATTTTAATTCAAAAACTTAAGAAATATAATTATAAACACCGCCACCAAATCGATAATGTCCAATTTCACGTCGCAAATTAAGACAAAATTAAAGACGTATGTTCATGTTTTTTTCTGAATGGCTTCAACATTGAAAAATGTTGATGTCATTTTAAAACATACAATACTGGCAATAACCTGTTTGCTAAAACAAAATCAAAAATAAAAAAACGAAGGGAACTCAAATCAAATTTATTTTAACATGTGATGGGGCCAAGTCCAACATATGCCAGAAGGTATACTAGTATGTTGGCACAACAAAAACAAAATTGGACCAAAAAGCAACGCAAAAGCCAATAGACCAGTAAATTGACTGATCATAGGCGTAATTTGCGAAGTATAGGTAGAAAATTTAGAAGAAAGAAAACATAACAGGGGATACACTTTGAAACTGTTCCATATTATTGACGTTCCCATTGGCAGTAGACCGAACTATCGACACTCAATTAACGGACGCGGACGATCCAAATCAAAAATTTTGTTAACGCAACTCATTAGAACGTTTTATTTATGTTTAAAATGTGATTACTGTGCGTTGGAAGTTGTGTAAACGTCGTTTAATCAAATGTCTTCTTGTATGCAATCCTAATTAATCCTATACTACTGATTAAATCCTATATTAATCCCTGATAATGATTGGGAAAATATTAAATACAACAACTCGAAACAATAACAATATCCTTGTTTTTTCCAATTCCATGACCTCGAGCCGATCAAAACTAAGTGATAGAATAAAAAAATATCGCCGCCATTCTATCAACAATTTGTATTCAAATTGTTTGTTTGCGTTGCGAACCCAAATATGAAAATTGTAAGAACAACAAATATTTTCGCTTAGATATCCTACCATAACAATACGAAGAACTAAATAACTATAGGTAGGTTAGCTGAAATTGTTATTGTACAATAACCGATATATGAAAAATTGTTTAATTTCTAAAAGTGTTTGAAAAACAATTTTTTTCGCATCCCTGAATGCTTTACGAAGCTCTCTTCCCACATTTTTAATGCGCACTGATTTTTTTTCTTGGTTTTCAGGATGGATAATTTGACAACAGGAAGGTAGATATGGATCAATATAAAACTTTCTTCAACAGACTTCTGCAGAGCAATTAAATTTGGCTTAGCAAAAGATAATCTAGATTTAATTCGTAGGAAAGAAGAAATTGGAAGTCTTCAATGCAGTATAATTCGCACATAGAAAAAAGTTGTAGAAGTTTCACATTAAATGCATTGCATTAGGCGTTTTGAACCAAACATTTATAAAATGTAGTTCGAACTTAGGACTGGATACTAATCGCATTCAAATTTGCATACTAATTTATTAAAAAAAACAAATTTCTTAGAAAACAAACATGGAATACGACTTGAATTCAAAAAGGGAACGAGACTTATAATAGGCCAAGTCAAATTTGGTTTCAGCTCTACCAATGACGGAAACACAGCTCATCGATTTTTTCCAACAGTAATTAAATAGCAGGAGTGGATAAGCGACTTAATAATAATTTCGCTGTTATAAAAAAAATGATTCCTTGAATTCTCTGCAGTTCAAGGAATACTTATATGATACATTTAATGTAACTGAATATTTGGATTTGCCAATAGAAGTGTATTTGCACCTTTTCATTTTAAAAGTGTAAACTAAAATGTACAATTTTATTATTTCAAGATGTTTGTGTGAATAAGCGTTAGGACTTGATATCATGTATAAGCAAAATTTTGGCAAAGTTTGACTTTTCTCCAAACAAACCCTTCATCAAAGCTACTGTTTACAATTGCACTAATATTTTATAAGAGTTACGTTTTTTAGATTGCACCAAAGTCTGTTTTAAGTTTCAGCAGCTTTTGCTTAAATTCCTCTAGCACCAAAATGAGTTAAATCAACAAACAATTGTACTTTCATATCACTGACTTTAGAAATAAATAAAAACAAATTTTAAATAGAACAACTTAAAATCTGCATTACATTTAAACAATTGGAAAATAAATTGCACATCTAAAGATGTATTGAGTTAATGTTGGTTTTTTGTTGAAAAAAAATATGTCACGTATTTGGAACAAGTTGCGGCCGCCGTTTTAACATCTAGAAAAAAGCCTAGGAAATTTAATCTTTAAATTGTTTTTAATTTTATTTTCTTTCTCCCAATCGGCGGAATTTTTGTAACGTATAGAACGTATTGCAACCAGTTTATGCAGAAATTTTTTGCCGTTCGAAACCTGTTTTCCATTTGTATCTCCAAAGCAATAAGCGATAACTGGGACATGTAAACATGTTTTTGCATATTTTTTAAGGACTAACCGATGACTTTTGTCGTAACTGGATGGAAAATGCGGTTTTGACAGCAAAATAAAAATTTTCCAAACCCCGTGTTACCGAACTTAAGACTGTACGGTAACACGGGAGTGCTGAGTGTCCGAACATAAGCTCTCCAACTTATTAAAATTGGTCGAACGACACAACATTCAAATAATATTCGTTGTTGACAGCTTGCCCGGCAAAAAAATCCATAATGCCCAATACTACGATAATCGAAGAAAACTGCCAGAAAAATCTTGATTTTTAAACGAGTTTTGCCTCTCTTCCTTCCTTCTTGACACGATATGAACGCGACTGGTCGCTTATAATAATGCATTTAATATCTTTCTTGTGGTAAAAAATCTCTTCGTGTATTTTAATGTGACGAGCTTTTTTGAAAAAAATTATTGCTTTTGACACTAAACGAGATTTGACACATTTGAGTTCCAAAACAAAAATGGTATTGACTGATCCGTAAGAAATGGCGACGTCTTCAGCAAAGTCTATTATTATTATTAATCGATTTGTTGGGTGTGAGATTCATCGATAAAGGATGATGATCGTCCGCGGCACTTTTCATCTTCAACCAGAGTACGTATTTAACCACACATGAGTAATCCATGCACATAGCTATTTGGAAATGACAAATGCAATGTATCTGGCCTCTACACATTACATACTACCATCTTGGCTACCACGACGGCTACACTTTTCTGATAACTAATGTGCGATTTACACATCACTCCCAGCTGTGGGTTACTCCCAGTTAAACGTACTCATTTTTTCTTCTAAGTATGAAAAATATAAAAATCACCATAACTCTCGTTTCTAAGAGGGATGGGCAAAATGCGAACTGTCACAAAATGTTCAAAAACGCCTTTTTAAAAAAATCATTGCTAACATCTTAGAGAAAAGTAATTTGCATTGAACGCCAGTTTATTGCATTTATTGCAAAATACAAAAGTAAATCTTGCTTTAAATTGTTATAAATTGTTTTAAAACCTATCAAATCATAAATTCATATAAAAAATAACATATGGGATAGTCTTTTCCCCGATTTTTTTCGAATAGATTCGCCGGCAAATATCGCAGTTATATTGAAATGACTTCAGTTAGTTCCATTCTGGAAAATTTTTTTGACGCTCATAGTAAGACGTGACATATTTAGTAAGGTTAGCTCTATGCGAAGTAGGGTAAGTAGATTATCTACTTATTCTATTAAATTATTGTGCTGAAATAAATATAATAATGTGCTACATACGTATCTGCGATACAATTTGACGTATTTTAAGCTTATAGATTATGTCCAATACAACTGCTAGCAATTTGTTCAAGAGTAAAATATAAAACCAAAATGTACTCACAACGAATAAACCATAACACTTACCAAATACATATTCATCATTGCATCCTTAAATATATCAAATATTTGCCTATTGTATTCACTTCTTAGCTTAATCGATAATTAGCTAAAATAGTTTGGGCGACATTTTACTATTTAACTGCAAAATTTTGAAAATACAATATGGATCGATTAACTCAAATTGTATGGACTCATTAATACACCTCAATCGTTAGGAGAAATATGTACTCGTAAATCATTTCCGTAAAATATCCTTGATTTCAACAATGAGACCATTTTCACTCTACAACTGATTTAGTATTCAAAAATTTACTTTATATGAGACACAATCATGTAATTTTCATTACATATAAATCTTATCACAAAGCAAAATATATCATTTACATTAAGAAAGGAAACACACGCAGAAAAAATAAGGTTACCACACATCACCTACAAACAATTTCAAGCCATAGAAGTGCCCCGTTATTTTAATTCGCTGTTTTCTTTTAAATGAGTGAAAAATGTGTTTTTTTTTTTGGTCCACTTGAATAGAACCCTCACGTGATAATCAGTTTAAGTGTGAAAGTCTTTTGCAGATCATCA
>JAHXMU010000717.1:735109-815862 GCA_019455685.1 Philornis downsi | reverse complement strand
CATTTATTTTATCTGCCAAAATATCAAAGTCTGTCCGGTCTGGTGAGTCTGCAATCCATTTCCATATGGATTGTTGATTGATCTTTTAGACTTCTTGAAGGGCTTAATTCGAGTTATCATGTTAGTCAGCATTTCTATCTCGAGTTGGAGAAATGGCATTAAGGGGTTAGATTTCCTTATTTTGAAACTAATATGTTCACTTATAAGTTTTAATTCTCATTCATAAGTCTCAATGTCGATTACATGTATTAAATTGAAGGTTCCGTTTTGTATTAAAACTCGTCCTGTTTGAAATGTCACGATTTCCGAGTTGGTGTAGTCGAGTATTTGTATTTCGGCTCTTATTATTTCCAAAAAGAGTCTGTAAATGAGAAAAGCAAAAAGGTTATGTTCTTATCAAGCTTTTGTGAACTTTTCGACCGGATACTGTTTTAATTGTGCTATTGAGATTTTCTGCCACTTTTTCTTCCCTATATCTGGGTGACAGTTTAGTACCTATTGTTTTATTAGTTTTTACATAGATTATGTCTCCGGGGAATATTGTTTAGGAATTGTTCTATTTTTGTTGTGAAAGGCTAAATCTACTTCCTGTGTTTCTTTTAGTTTTTGTATGTGGTTCTTTCTTTCGTCCAAGAGCTTTTCTGGTTGTATTCTTCCGAAAAATGTATCTACAGGTATTTTCCTGGTAATAGAATGGATTGAATAGTTATACCTGCTAATAGATAACTCAAGCCATTCCTTAAAGGAGTCATTAATTTTTTCTGCTCTCACACATCTCATTATTTTGGAAAGTGTCGAATGGAATCTTTCGATTTGTCCTTTAACAGTACTGGTGTAAGGTGGAGCTTTAAATATTGTGATCCCGAATTTATTTTCCAGCATATGCTTTATAAGTGCAGATCCCAGTGATTTTTCATTGTCTATAATTATCCACTCAGGAGGTACTAGACTTACTAATATTTCGCGTAGTGGTTCCTTGATATCTTGCGTTGATCTGGATTTAATAATCTTTGCCGTTACATACTTGGAAAACTTGTCTATAGCTGTTAAAAATGTGTTTTGGTTAAATGTCCAGATGAACTATTTGTCCAGGATATTCGGGAATCGGCGTTTCACTTAGTAATGGTTTCTGCGGGTGTTGTTCATATTTCTCTTCCTTACAGATTTTGCAGTGTCTGACTATTTTTTTGATTTTAGCGGTCATTTTTGGAAAATAAACTCTTTCAATTAATTAGTTTTTGTTCTCAGTAGCATTACGATGTGTGCGTTGATGTTCGTTCAGTATTTCTTTTTCATGATCTCCTTCATCTATTACGTCCGTAACAATTTTCCGAGTGAATCTGGTACGATAATTAGAAAACTTTTCGGGATATATTTCTTGTATCTTTCCAAGGATAGATTCAGTGGTGTTCAATCCATTTATAACTGAGGGATTAAGGTACTTTTTAAGAATGGTTATAAATTTTTGTTCTGTGTAATCCGTTTCATAGATTATGTGCCGGTGGTAGGTAGGAAATATTATTTGGAATTCATATGAGGAATTTTGGCCCAGTCTTAGGAAAATTTGGTTCTTAAATACGTTAATTGGTTCATTAGCTATTGGTATAAGGTGATGTGATAAGGTTTTATCGCTATTGGCTGTAGCTGTCATTGAGTTTATTTGAGGAGGCCGGAATAATGCGTCAGCAACAAGGTTTGTCCGTCCTGGTTTGTAGTGTAGCTCGTAGTTATAATCTTCCAAAATGGCTTTCCATTGCTTCAATTTGGTTATTATTATTTATGTTACTTAGCGCGTATGTTAAAGGTTGATGATCCGTGAATATTCTGACCTTGGCTGATCCGTAGAGATAGCTTCTTAATGAGTTGAGTGCTCAGATGATTGCCAGCATCTCTTTTTCATTCGTAGCATAATGTTCTTCTGTTTTACTAAAAGTCCTAGATATGAACATTATTGGTCGGTCATTTTGGGACAGTACAGCTCCTACAGCATAATTCGATGCATCCGTTGTCAACTGGAATTTCTTAGTAAAATCTGGGTACTGAACTATCACTTCCTCCGTGAGTGCTGCCTTTATTTTGCCAAATGCTTCCATTGCATCGGTATTCAGTTTTATTGGCGTTTTTTCGAAATGTTTTTGGACGTTTGTCCCCCTTCCCCCTTAAAAGGGTTGTCAGGGGTTTCGCTAGTTTAGCGTAATCTTTGACAAAACGTCTATAATAACCCGCAAGTTCAAGAAAAGATCTCAAATCCCTCAATATTTTTGGTGCAGCGAAGTTTGTAATTGCTTTAACCTTTGCCGGGTTTGTTTTTATACCACTTTCGGACACGATAAAGCCTAGAAATTCTACGTGGTTTTTTAAAAATTCGCATTTATCAACTTGCACCTTCATGTTAGCGTCCCGAAGGGTTTCGAAAATTGTTTCTATGTCCTTTAGATGAATCCATTTGTCCTTACTAAAAATATTAATATCATCTATATAGACGAAGCAGAGTTTGGAAGATTGAAGGAACGTTTTTAGACAAAATGGTAAACGAGTAAACTCGTAGTTACCATTGATGACTGAGAAAGCCGTTTTCTCGATGTCAGAGAGACCGCTTTTCAGGTCTAGTATTGAAAAGTATCTACATATATTTTCTCCCAATTGTGACAATACGTCACTAATTTCTGGTATGGGGTATCTGTCTGCAGTTGTTACAGAATTTAGTTTGCGGTAATCTATTACCATTCTATATTTTTTTCATTTGATTGATCTAATTTTTTTGGGACGATCCATACGGGAGAGTTGTATGGTGACCTTGATGGTCTTATAATACTATTACATATAGGGGTACGATCTGCTGTAAACCGGTGTATCGGAAGTCGTACGGATTTCTCCTATTACCTTTAACGTGTAGGTTAACAATTCATTCGGTTCGATGAAGAGGTCTGAGAATTGATTTATTATAGTTGACAGTTCCTATGTAGTTTCTAAATCAAGGTGTTGTGTTTGAATGTTTATTTTATTTATGTCCTGAGGCCGAAATTGCTTTAATCGAAATTTGAGGTTTTTAATCCTCAAAATATTATTTTTTGTGTCTATTATAGCTGAAAGTTCCTTGAGCGTTTCGTTGCCTAGAATAGCATCGAAAGATGAAAGTGAAGGGAGAATGTAAAATGTAATTGTGTTATTAAGGCCAAAAAGGTTAGCATTAGTATGGTGTGTTATTTTGATGTCACCTGCAACGGAGTTAGCGGTAAACGAGTTTTCATTTTCTATTTGTTTTGACCCGGTGTCTATTAGTATTTTTAGTAAATCTCCGTTTCTCATTCGGCATTCCAGATATGGCAATGAGGAACTCCTCATTCTAAAAAATGGATATCACTGAGATTTCTTATTACGTCATCTTCGGAATCTATCGTTGCCATATTGCTTCGGTATTCTTCGGGGATTTGATGGTTGTCCTCTGTCAATGTATCTTCTTCCAACTGATAGTTGCTTGAATTTTCGTTTGCATTTTGCTGTATTGGATAGTCCATGGATTGTGTTCTGATATGGTAGTTACGTTGAATTTTATTTGGTGGTCCATATTGAATAAATTGTTGCATCTGTTGAGGTATTTTCCATTTCCTATTTTCGACTGGCCTGTTCTTGTAGTTTACTTGCCTTTGCATAAAATTAGGTATAAATTGAGGTTTTTGGGGATATTGAGGGGAATATGCTATATGAGGCGCAAAGTGTTTTGGTATTTGTTGTATTGTATGTCTTTTAGGTGGTATCATTGTCGATTCTTGATTTTTTATATAATGTCCTGCTAAACTATTCCTGTTTGTTTGATTGTCCAATTTTTAACAAAGATACAAAGCGTGAGGAAGATCCTTGGGTTCTCGGACACCAAGTAATCTTGGTTGATCTGATTTATTTCCTCTGATAAAAGTATCTAAAGCTTTCTCCCTGTACGTTTGAGTAATTTGATTGATTCATTGCTTGCTTCCATACAAGAAATTTTATAAGGAATTAAAGTGAGATGGGCATAAACAGCCTGATGGAAGTTATTAACCGATGAATTGCCTTGTACCAATGACAGTAATTGATACTCTAACGTTTTTAGATCACGTTGGTCACCATAGTGATGGGTTAAGCATACCGCAATTGCCCGTCATTCAGGCGGTGTGTTGTGTGCTTCTAAAGCCGCGTCATCTTCTCCTATTATTTTATTCCTAACTGTCATAATAACTGCGTAATATTTGGGAGTGCCTCTGGATCTATCCTATAGGGATAGTACTCTTTCTGCACTGTTTTTCCAGGAACTAAACCTGGTGTGTCTGCCTGAAATTTCTCTTAAGCTCTTCACTATATCGGGCACCTATTCTAAATCGTCTAAATTATCATTGTATCTTTCGTCGATTACTTGGTCGGATAAATTAGCGAATTCTTCTGTAGGATTAATGATATTATTGATTAATGTTGTACCTTCGGTTAGAAATAATTGTCTTAAAGAGCCTAATAAATTTCTCTCTAATTGGTCGAATTGCGCCTGACTTAACGCTGTTGGTGCAGGCGGAGGATTATTTTTGTAGAGGATTGCCTTGCTGGTTTAAGACCGCAGGTTGGATTAAATTGTTTGGGTTTGAAATTCTTTAATTTTTCCCTTACAATTTGTATTTTGTTAGCAATTAAAGATTTTGTAAAAGTTTAAAGAAATACTGATATTTTAATTTTAAAAATAAAAATTTGTATTTATACTGTTCTTTTCCGTTTTGATTTATACTTATTAACTACTTTTTAATTTTAATATTTATGAATAGCAATACTTAAAATTAATATTGTTAGCTTACAGGTAGATGAACGCCTTCATTTTCAAATGGGCGTTGTTCCACGATATCTTCTTTTCGGCTTCCACTATAAGTATACGGTTCAATTTCTCAGCTTCGATTATTAGTGCTATAAATTTTTTATTTTATTTCACGTACAGTTTGTTTTTATTCTTAAGAATCTTTAATTCTTGTGTTTTAGTTTGAGTTAATATTAATTTATTTTTAGTCTTTTTTTCGCAGATTGGTTAACAATTTTTTATTTACTTTTAGTTTATAAGTTTCGTGTTATATTATGGGTATTTCATTCTTTTTATTTTGCTTCTCTTTTATTCACAAGGAGTACTTTATGCAGAGTAATTTAATTTCGGTAGTAATGTAAAATATTTATAAAAAACAATTTTTTTATAGTCCTTATCAGTCATTTTATTTTTATTACACCTTTAATTCTTATCACCAGGATATTTTTAAATAAGTTTTTAATCCTTATTATTAGGATATTTTAAACAAGTTTTAATCCTTATTATTAGGATTTGGGCGCCACTTATGTTTTTTATTAACTAAACTAATACACTTAGTTTTTGCTTTCTTATAATCACTTATTTATTGGTTTCTTTTGATGTGTGTCTTCTATGAAGACTTGTTAACCACTCCACTTATTAATTGTAGCTATGGCGAATGAAACCTCGCAAAAAGAATTAACAAATAAATGCAGACGCATTGTCAACAAATAAATGCAGACGCATTGCCAGCATTTGTTTGTTTTAGTTTTATAAATAAAAAATGTTGAAATTAACATGAGTTTGCAATTCAGCAAAATATTAAAATGTTGTTGAAAATGAGTTCAACAGCCACAAGTTGCAATTAAGCATGTAAATTTTCAGGTGAAAAACAAGTTAAAAAAATTTCGTTAACTTATATAAGGTTGCGTTACCGACTGATTGACTGGTCATCACCCAGGCAAGACGACTAAGCTAGAATCACGCAAACTGGGGTAGACATACGTCTCATATATATTTTCAAAGTCAGTACTTTTACGAGTAAAATCTGAGTAAAGGTAGACAAATCTGCTACGAGGGTGGTCCCAAAACTAACCCATCTGACGTATGGATGGTGTAGTAGTTTGAAAACAATTATTTTAGTAAAAAATTGCAACCTTATAAATCACTTCTTTAAGTTTCAAAGCTCCATGTTGTTTAGTATTTATCCTAGAGCTATCAAAAGAAAAAGATCTTAGTGAATTCGTAAACATGGAAAAAATTGGTCAAATCAATATTAAAGTTTTTGCTCAGGGGGCTTGTGCTCCTTCGTTTACAACTGAAAAAAATTAGGTAGCAAAGTTTAAATGAGGTCCTACGAGCATCCAAAACGAATACAGTAGTGGTCGACCAATTGAGGTGTCCACATGAGACGGCTCAGAGAATTCACAAAATGGTATTGGATGATCGTCGGTTAAAGGTGCATGAGCTAGCTGAAATGATAGGCATTTCAAAAAGTGCTATACATCACGCACCTTATTCGCCAAATTCAACTCTCTCGGACTATTTTACACTTCCAAACTTGAAAAACTAGCTTGGTGGTAAAAGATTCGCCAACAATGAAGAAGTGGAGTCGGATGTTGATGACTGGTTTAATGAATTTTACAGTTCTTACTGTAAGCAGCGTATAGAAGCTATTGAACATCGCTGGAAAAAATGTATCGAGCTAAAAGGAGATTATTTTAAAAAATGAAGAAAATTGTTCCCATCTTCTTTGTGTCTTCTTTGTTAGGTCGCCTAGTTTTGGTACCGCCCTCGTACCACCGACAGAAGTAGAATCATGAAAATTCATGTACGTATTCTGTTTTTGAAATTCTCAAACGGATAAAAACAAATTAGTTAAAATCGGCTAGTTCAAATGATATAGCTAGAATCAGGAAAGTTGGTGTTCATAATCTATTTCTTTAATAGAAATGCATCAATAAGGGATTTTTCAAAAGTCGTACCTTTAGGGTTAAAGAGGGGACAAAGCTGAATGAATAATTTCACTTAATAATGCTGTCATACTAGAACATGGATTTGACAGCTTTACCGCCAAATGTGCTGTTGGAAAACGTATGCAAATTATCCACAAATAGCGTTATATCTGCCAGATTGGTCTGTTGACATCGCATCTTCTTTAATGTAAAACACATGGTGCCGACTACCTGACATGAAGTAATCGCCAATTTTATAACCCGGGAAACGCGCAGTTGCTTTACATAGTAATTATCCTTTGAAAAAATGCATGCAACTCTGGTACGATTACTTTGACAGATGCCACCAATTTGACAAGAAGAAATTTTGTGTAATGCATACGTTTTATTCCGCAAAACACATACAAAAGAAAACAATAATAGCTCTGTAAAAAACAAAGTCGGCATTTGGAGCTTTATTTTTTATTTTATCTATAGGTCAAGAAGTCGGAAATGGGTAAGATTTAAACAGTGCTGACTGAAAGCCTTGCCAAACTGGCTTGTGATTATCAATACCGTTTTGTGGGCGTTGCTCGTTTAGGGGAACATTAATGACGTATTCGTTCTTCATTTCCGCCCAGGTTCCACAGATGCAGCTACAATGCAAAAATTGGAAAAACATTTGGCACTTCTCAAAGAGGAATATACAAAGTTACAAAGAGGCTACGCCGATTTGGAACGTAAATATAGCAAGGCCGTAGCTTCAACTGATGGAGAGGCCAGTGGAGAGTTCAGCAGTTTCGTGTCACGTCTTGTTCTGACTGTGGCTTCTTTATACGGTCGTACGGTTTATTCAGATTTAACAATTAAAATGAAGACTAAAACTATGCCGGCACATAAGTTCGTTTTTCATGCACGTTCGGAAGAATGGCGGGAAGATGTGTTGGCGGACGTTACGGAACTCGATTGGACAGATCTGGAAGAAAATATTGCTATAGCCCTGTTGCGATGGATTTATATGGATGTAGTCGACTTGCAACATGACCGTCTTGCGCTGGGACTCCTTAGGGCATCACACCTTTTTCAACTACCTGGCTTGCTGGGCCTTTGTGAGAGAGCGCTGGTGGCTTCCGTAGGTGTTAGATCCTGTGTGCGCTTCTATTGCGTAGCCGAAGAAGTTGGAGCAGCTAGTCTCCTAGACTACTGCTCCGGATTAATATCTACACATTGGGACGACCTAACCACACAAGATTTCGAACATATGTCCGGACCGCTGTTATTTAAAATGCTTAAAAGTAAAACAAAGTACCCTTTGCATGCTGCGGTGCGCCTATTGCGGGAAGACGTCGTCTTCTTATGTTTGGTTGAGAACGATGGAATGGTGAGTGTGTTTCAAGCTATTGTCAAAATGTGGATAGAATTCGAAATTTGTCAGGCGACAATCTAGCATATGCTTTTGTAGTTTTTGACAAAATTGTGCGGCCAACACGTTCTCTTCGGCACTACCTTTAGTCTGCAATACTGATTACGCATTTGCACCTTCTGTGGCATATGCTTACTTAATGCTGTATTTTTTTGTTTAAACCATTGAAAGCAAAATTAATTATGCTGATCAAATTTTATTATAACTGATCTGTTGGTTTTGAAGATCTGAGATCTTGGTAGGACGCATTTATTAGGATGGTATGGTAAATACATTTTTTATCCATTAATATGAGATATCTGGTAATGTTTGTGTTGCTTATATTTATAGCGTAATTCCTGTCGAGATGTTTGCTATTGCATATTACCGTAGCTAATATTATCCGGTTCATTGTTGTTATTGTTGTAACAGCTCTGCTGGTGCCAGACTGGCAAACATATGACTATGATAGCTGTCGCTGATCTGATAATCCTTAACCAACCGTCACTCGGGTCGTTCCGAATAATCTGTTAGTGCTATTACTGGTGATGATGCTAATTTATTTAGCGAAGTTGGGTATGAAGTTCAAATTTGCGTTTAGTTTGATGGCTTTTTGATTGGTGTGAGTTTTACCGCACGATTTTTAGAATTTTGTTCTTTATTCCTCGATACGTCCTGGTGTAAATGGTACTTCCTAAAGCCTTTATATCATGTCTTAGGTAAAATTTAACGGGGAGGGTTCGCAAGTTTTAACACAATATATGGCGAGTAGTTGCTCAGGTAAAACAAACTGTAATATGCTTTATGTAATATGAACTACGTTTTGTGCTCGAATAAACAATTTACAATTTTGATCAAAGAAATTCGCAGGGTGTATACACGATTTGCGAAATTGTTGGGCGATAATAGGCGGACTTATAGTTGATTGGGTTTTCACGGGTACATATTTTTTGAGACATATTACCACATATCTACATAATATGGAGTCATTATTGTCCCTTCTGAGAAATTCGTTTATTGCCTGCTGAATGCCATTACAAATAAAATGAGGAATTTTCGCTTTTACTCATTCCTAATCCAATGAATCTTCCAACGATATTATTTTGTCTTAGTCTTCGCCATCCATAAAGTTACCTTTCATTTGACGTTATCTCATCAGCGACATACGTTAATTTACAACATTACTTTTGATTTATGCCTACTCGGTAATTGAACAATTAAATTAAATTATATGTTATACAAATTAAGAATCGGATGGGCCTCAAAGAAGATACAAGTGAAAGTGTTGAAAGAAATTATCTCATAACTGAATTATAACATAACCGGTATATATCAGTGATGGGCATATTGCACTAGATTCTTAGTGCACTAAAAATTAACAAATTAGTGGTAGTGAAATTTAAATTGCACTACCACTACTTGTTTATTGATAGTGAAATCGTTAGTGCACTAAAAATATAGTGCAATATGCCCATCTATGGTATATATAAATAGTCGATTTATATTCCTATAAGTCAGCTATATTACATTATTTACTGTAACACCTAAAATGATTCGTGTTATATTTCTTTATATTTCTGCAAGACCGGCATAGTTGACAATTGTGGATCAATTTCATTAGAAGTTGCGCCTTTATCTTGACTAATGGTATGGTTAGAACTGGACTATGTCGATTCATGCTTTGATATAGGCAACATGTAAATGAGTCGTCACGTTTTGTTTTACACCTTCCTTAAGAAGGTGTATTGGGTTGCAATTATGGTATTTCTTGGCGTATGCTTCATTAATAGATTGAGGCATATAGGTATATTGAAAAAGCTTGGAAACAATTAATTGTTTAGCCAATCGCTGTATAAAATTATGCTAAGCTCTAGACAAATGGGACTTGAGAGGATCAAAAATCACTTTCTGTGCGGTTGTATACTTACTAGAGTATGAAAGGAATGCATATATTTATTTCGCTGATCTCAGTTTCTGCTGTCTGTTCTAGACTATAGTACCAATTCCATCCATTTCCTATTCTACGTGTTAAAAATTCAGTTTTAGTGAGTTTGGCTTTAACCGTTTATATCAGATGATTTCTTCATTTCATCTTGCCCTATCCGATAGTGCCATGATTGTTAGTACACCTGACTACCAAAAATATACAACCACCTATCATTATTTAAGTGACGATGTGTCTGATGAACACTTCGAGTGATCGACTTATCCATAAATCTTGTTGTTAATCTGTGAGACTTGGTGAGCGAGTCTAAAAATAGAATGCGTGTAAGCCCACTGAATGTAGCTCTCCCATATCTCATTCATGGTATGCAAGGAAATTTGTTTGTTTTTTTTTTTTGTATGCTTTAAGAGCATACAAATTACGTAGTACGGATTTCGGAAAATAACTTTTTACCACAAACCTTAATTTTTACTTAATTTTTCATCCGTTTTTTTTTTTTTATATGTACGAGTACATTGCACGCTTACATTAAGAAAGTTTTAGATTGATATATATAACTTATGATATTGGGGCAAATTAATACTCGCTTTCTGGTACCCTCATACAAATTCTCTTAAATCCTGAAATATTAAATTTGTCTGCGAGAATCTAATGAACCTTTGCATACTACAATTTTTTTCTGAGGTATAAATTGTATTATATAATTGACGAAGTCACCACGCTCGTTGCGAGTGGTGGTTATGCTAAAAAGGCACATTTTCCCACCTCAATGTTTTAATCGTCTTTTAGATTCCGATCACACAACACACTACTCCTGTTTTGAGGTAATATTGTTTGTCCAATAAAAACGCCATTGTTTTTATGCAAAATTCTAATCCCCACGGGTTTTTTTACACAATCACTGGTCCTTCGACCGAGGACAACTGCTTTCAGCAATCACGAACACTCTTTTTTTATCTCTCACACAAAATGATGGATTTGACAAAATTTTATAATTCAGACTATTGCCTGATTTAACAATATTTATATTTATAGATTGTTAAAGGGTATTTGACTTCACTTTATAGAATTTCTTAGAGGCGCGGTGATCAGCTTTAGGTTACTTTTACCTGCGCTTAGTCAAATATGTCTGTGTCGAATTTATTCGTTGTTATTATTGTGTGCAATTTCTATTCCAAAACTCGATATAGATCACAAGTTTAAATAATTTGTCAAAACAGCGTTTATTATATTGAATTAATAACTTCTCTAGTTATTGATATTACTACAGACACATTTTTTGTTAATATTGTTTATGTCCTTAATTAAGCGCACATTGTCGTATAAGCACGATTTCAAAATTCCATATATTTCGAAAATTATAACAGAACAGCCTTAAACTTTAATATCTCAAAACGAAAAATTTGTAGTTAATTTGTGTTTTCTTGTAACCACAGGTATATAGCTATAAATTTTCATCAAATTTGTAAATCTTCGTGATTTTTAAATTGTTAGCTTGTACTTTTAAAATATTTATGACTATCTTTTAGTGGGGCTTTAGCTAAAATCGATTCACCTATTGAAATACTAATATTAATTATAGAAAATTCATCAAAGCTCTTGAAAACAAATTACTCTACCATTTTTCGCCGTTGCGAGTTTTTTCAGAAAAGAATATTTGTTTGGCTTGTAATTTAAAGCTTTTCGGCCAATTATGTGTTACTTACAATATTCAACAATTTATATATTAGAATATATGAATATTCAATTCATATATTAAGATATGTGAATATTCAATTCATATATTAGAATATTTCACAATTGAAGTTCAAATAAAAGCAAACAAATACCTTTTTATCTTGAATTGTTGACCACTGCCTATAGCGTGGCTAATATTGTCAATAGAAAAAATTATATTGTTATTTTTAATTATGTTACATTGAGACTTTCCATTTGAAATTGTTAAAAATTAATTTGAGTAGGAAATTTCCAACTGAAGTTGAAAAAGGCGCAATTAAAATTCAGATTGTTAATTTAAAATGTTTTTCGAAAAGTCAAGTACACCAATTTTTGGTTTATACGCAATCCATTTTCTGAAAGAAAGAAGACTGGATAATTGATAACTCTAATTGCTACGTCGTACTATAAAAAATGCAGTGGCTTTTTAAAAAGAGTTTCAGCTTTTAAAACTGGGAATAACCTACCCGGGCCAATTCCATTAAATTTCAAACTTTCAGGTTGCGGAAAGGAAAATGAATATCAATATCAAAATAACCGATAGAAATCAAAACTGCTGGCGTCATCTTGTGCGGAAAGGTTACAATTATAGGACGATCAAATAACATAAAGGTCTAAAAAATTATTAACTACGCACATATTACTTATCTGCATTAAAGTGATTTCTTATATTATTTTCAAAACTGCACACCACAGTTATGTTTAAAGTAGTCCTTTTAACAATATAACTCATAACTTTTAATTATTAAGATTCGAGCCAAATTAATGGTAAAAAGAACAGATCGGGCGAAGATGTACAGAAATCATGAAAATACAAAATTTGACCATTTTTTATCTAACACGATAACCCGCATCTCAAAAACTGTAGTTGGGGGAAAAAAAGTTAATAACTTTTCTGAAATCCACCATCCCACACAAAAATGCTATTCCCCTGTCCAAATATTGATTTCGATACACAGAGCTAAAAGCAACCGCTCGGGCGACGACTGTGCAGCAATGTAAACTGTTTTTAACCCATACTACGAAGCCAAAATCTAGTTAATAAATACAGTCTTATCGCCTATTTTTAGGAATTTTTACAATAAACGTAAATTTTTGCTATTTTTGTCTTATCTATTTTCTTTCTGACAATATTCTACATTTTATTGGGAATATGTTTCGCTATTTTTAAGCACTTTCTTTATCTTATTGCAACATATAACTACAAAGGCCAATATTTTGAAAAAGTTCACGACAGTTAGTAGTAAAAGTGATTAATTCTAATACACTCACAGGCACTTTGAGTGTATTGTTTTGCCGCCATTTTGGTAAACATTAGTCTTGACAGTTCATATTTGGCAGTCGTGAAGTAGAGACGTGGCAAATTTATTATGGAAAAATATTCGGTAAACCAACGTGTTTTAATTACTGTGATTACTGTGACGATGAGAAAGTTACGTGACATTTTTGGGAGAAACATCATGCCAACAAGGTGCACTATTTGTCGTGTAGTGAATGATTTCGAAGAAAGATGGTCTGTAGCTAATAGGGCCAAGCATGGACCATAACGCGCTGTAAGATCGGCTGAAAACGTTACTGCTGCTCAAGAAAGTGTTCAAAACAATCCATCGACCTTCAACGGCGTGCTCAAGTGCTTGGTCTTCAAAGAACAACTTTGGCCAAAATATTGCATAAGGATTTGCATTTGTTTCCATTTAATATCCAGTTGATACAAGAGCTTCTTTCACAAGCCCATTTACGCCGCTGTACATATGCCAATAGGATGTTATAGGTCGATTTTCATGAAAAAATCATAATGAGTGACAAGGCACATTTTCATTTGAATGGATATGTGAATAAACAGAATAGTCGGTTCTGGGCAATAAAAAACCCTCAAGTTATTCATCAGTCACCTTTGCATCCACTAAAAGTGACAGTCTGGTGTGCTTATTGGTCAGGAGGAATCATTGAACCTTACTTCTTTGAAACTGAAAACGGCATTACGGTAACTGTCAATGGGGAGCGATATCGTGATATGATTGAAAACTTTTTAATGCCACACTGCCTGCTTTGGGCAGTGGTGGTATCAACAAGACGGCGCACAGTGAGATTCTAAGTGCAAAAAGTCTATTTTTCGACTGTAAAATATTACAAATGTAATGATGCAATTTTGTACGGAATTGTTTAGTTAAGAGAAATTCATCATTGCTTTTTTGAAAAAAAATAATTTTTTATCGCAAAATAATTACTTAAAAATGCTTGGAAGAAGTAAAGCGCAAAGCGACTAAGATTTTAATGCAACTTGAGGGCCTGTATATGCATATTTGTTGTTCGTTTAACTATTTTATGTCATGATGTTCTAAAAATATGGTATTTTGTGATTCTTTAAGAAAAAAAGACAACTGGATAGCATAAATAGTTTCGAAACTATTTAAATTTAAAAAAAGCCCTAGAAATTTCAGTGTTCTAAGTTTTTCTTGGATGAAAAAAAGGTTAGCTCCGGCGACCTCCATGCTCTGACTGCAATAAAATGAAGGAAGGGAGTATATTATTGCGATTTATAGAAAAAAATCCTTATAATATTTTATACTGCTGAACAAAGTTATAAATTTTATGAAAAAAGTCACAAGAAATTACCCTATAAATTACTACTACTAAATATTTTTACAGAAAATAAGTCCGGCGGGTAGTGGGTGAAATGGTTATTTTTTCTGAGTAATATAGGCGATGGGCGTGGCCGATTTGGATGAAACTTTCCAAAATTTTTGTTTCCGTAGTACAGATGATCCATCCCAAGTTACAAAAATTTCTACCTAACAGAATAAAATTTATACGAAAATTTCATTTTGAGTTGTATGGGCGGCGGCCGATGGGCGTGGTCGATTTGGATGAAACTTTATATTTTTGCTACTCTACGTCATAAAACGTTCTATGCCGAATTTCAAGACTCTACGGCAACTCCTTATATTTATTGCACAAAAATGTATGAAGCAATCCCACTGTGCGGCGCCACATCGCATACAGCCAGGACTACAATGGAGTTACTGTGAGACCTCTTTCCACAACAAGTTATTTCAAGAAATGGTGATGTTTATTGACTTCCACTTTCGCTTGATTTGACTGCTCCGGACTTATTTTTGTGGGGATATCTGAAAAGCAAGGTTTATGCAAACAAACCAGAAATGCTTGAGCAACTCAAACAAAATATTCGTGATGAAATTAATGAAATACCGCGTGAAATGTGTAAGAATGTAATGAAAAATGTGCTTAAAAGGGCTCGCATTTGTAAGGCTAACAGAGGCGGACATTTATCTGATATTGTGTTCCATACATAATTGCCGACATTAAATAAAGTATTTATCAATGTAAGATCCATTCTCTTTCACTTAATCAAAAATTATAAACAAACAAAGTAGTATAGCTTCCCGACGGACACCCTGTACTACGTGTTTTGCCTTTCATAAGTCATTCACAAGTAAATGTTCATATTTTTATAATAATCCGACCCAATTTTCAAATCCGAAATATGTTCGTCATCAATTCTATGCAGCCAGATTATGATTTTAGATGCGTAAAAGTTATAATGCGTAATCCTTCGAACAGATCTTTGTACTCGATTTTTTTTCTTATATTGAAATATATTTAATAATTTTCGAAAAAAAAACACCGAGTATTTCAAAGTTCTACCTTATATTTTTATGCATATTTTAACCCTTCTGCAGGTCAATTTTTAGCCCCTGAAATACGCTTGTTAGTGTTTCTTTTATGATGCCCTAGTGACAAATATTGTCCACTGATTTCAACGATGCTATTCGTTTTGTTCATTTTTGTTGTAGCTTCAGGGTTAACCATAATTTTAGAATGGCGTATTATGATACTTGGTAAAAAGTAATTTGAACAAAAACAGTTTACTCTATTTTTGTACTGTTGTGAAGTATGTTGCAAAATTTGTGTTAGAGATTTTGTTGTTATGGATTTTTATTGTCGATATAACTCAAAAATTGTTATGCTATTACCATAAATATCACTGGCTGGTTAATATGTTTATAAAATTGAGTATCAATTCCCATTTCCCATTTGATGTGACCAATACCAATGCCAATAATATCAAACGTGAATACAACTTTTTCAGATTGGTTCCAAAAAAGTGTCGAAATGACCTTTTAATTTTCTTTGCGTATTATATCAGGAATTAGAATTAATCCAAAACAACACAAAAAGAAAGTTTCTGTTCACCAGTGTTATTCATTACTAATTTTGTTTGAAGACGTTTTTCGTATTTGGCTACCTAAAGTAATGTGAAAATACATAACGGGCATAAAGTGGCTGCCGCCTGATCTTATCAATGGAATGTTTACTCAGTGCCATGGATTTTTAAGTTTTACGTTATAATTGAAAGCAAAATCTTAACGTGAACACAGACAGCGCCACCCAAATAATGCTAGTGGCAATATGAATTTTGTTACTAAAATTACATAGATTTCCACGACAGTAACAATGTGTTTTTGTTGCTGCTGCCATATTATTTTCCGTTAGTGTTATGCAGTCTTCCGGATAGATGTCTTTTATTAAATGTTCCTCCTCCCAAACCTTGCCTCGCAGAACCTAAAAATTACATGATTAGATTGTACATGTCAACAATACTCATTCAACTCACGTGTTGGGAATATTTCTGTTGAGCGCAGCCTAGGGTTGTCGTTATCCTTTTAATTCCGTTTATTAAATACATTGTGTGAATCGTTTTCAGACACATCGTGGAGTACGGGCATTCCACGATGAATTTGGGTGAGCCATCAAACGTGGAACATGCTGGTATAACAGTTGCTTGGTTATCCATTTGAATAATTTCAGTAATAACACTGCAGGTAAAGCATTGTATAGCCACCGAGAAATCTAGTAAGAGGGCACGTATTTAGCACACCGTCGTATTATAACTTTCTTTGATATGTACATATACCTATTAAACGGATGAACAGCAGTAAGCTTGTAACAGATTTGCAGCTCATTTTGTTCTTGTTGTCAAAGCTGTAAAAATTTTCAGTTCTATCCGTTCATAATCCTTACAATGTGTGCGCACAAATGCTTTAATATTTGAGTACTGCTGGTTAAACTGCCTACCTCGTAATCAACAAATTAAGAATGCGGGTGTTCCAGTTTCTGCTGACGCATTCTTATCCATTTTACTCGGAAGTGCTTATTTTTAACAAATGTATATCTCTCAGACGAATCTTTTGAATATGAAACAAAAAGAATTTTTATTGTAGATAAACCCAAAGCCACTTAATGGCGGTTTTCGGTTTTTCTCTTATGCACACATACGTAACCTTGCTTTATGTTATACAAATGATACACATTTATATTTTTAATATGGACAGTGATGTTTCATCAATTTGATGAATAACATTGAAAGGATTCGATACATTAGTCATATGTATGTATATTATACGATAACGCCAGTAAACATGGAGTTTATCTCTCCAAGAAATTTAATGTTTTAATCCTAATATCTGCATTTTGTATACTTTAGCAACAACGAGCTTATTTCTGACAGCGATAATCAAAAATATTCGACAGTTTTCTGTCACCTACCCAGATTTCAAGTTTTTATCTATTTCGACGATTGAATAAAAAAAAGATATTACCGTACCGTTTTAGAAAACTTTATAAATAATATTAAGTACACAATATTTGCGTTCATACGGATAAGGTATTTCATAATTAACTAATATACTATCTGTTATCTGTTGTGGATGTTCATCCCAATCATCAATCAATTCTAACTAACTAATCTAATGTCCATCCGACATCCGATCCGGTTACTTTGGAGATGATTGTAGAGTCTATAGAGTCTTCGCTTAATATCTACACATGCATCATGTGAGTGCCTGCCTTAGATTTTGTTGTGTATGGCACCTTCACCAGAGCAACAACCACTGACAGGGTAGCTAAGTCATAATGTGAATTAATTTGCATTCCATTTAATTTCCTCTGCTTCATTCACTTCATTGATGTCTATACTCGTATGTCTCCAAAATCAATATGTAGTTGGTAGAGATTCCTGGCTTTACTATTGTGCATATGAAAAATCCATCTTTGATCAGAGATCACTTCGAATAGTCGGATGAAGTTAAGAATCGTCGTTAAGCGGTAGGCCCCGTTCAGTGAGCCTAAAAATATAGTGCATGTAAACTCATTGAATATGTACGAATAAATGAAGAACTCTCTCACATCCCATTCATCGAATGGAAAGTAGTTTGTTTTTGTTTTGCTACACATAGAGGCTTCAAGAGTCCTATTTTATATGGAGATGGAAATGAGATATGGGTTATCTCGAGGCCAATGTAATGACTCAATTATTTTCAATAGGATCGAGATTTTGGGTTATTCCTGGGTCAATGCAGTAACTAAATTCCTACTTCCCCACACTAATTTGTTATTTAGTGATTAACTGTAATCCAATTATACAAAATTATCGCTTAAATTGATTTTTGTACAAGATTGGAGAATCATGTTAAAAATTGGAGCAGCGTTATCTCTTTATACATTTTAGCATTTGTTTTAAAATGGAAAACATAATGGTTTGAATGTTGAAAAATGAAATGGATCCACATTACGTAGAATGTTTGTAGAATACAATTTCAAGAAAAACGTTCGCCCGATCTATTACATATGGTGCGAATTTCACCACAGCTAGTTAACTTTACTTTAGATTCCAAAATACTATTCCCTAGCATTCCGAAGCAGATCAAATTTCTCTATAGGTTGCCCAGTTCGTTGCCCTTTTTTCCTTTCCGATATCAATAAAGTCCTTCGTTGGTCTTTTGATGAGCAGGCTAAACCCGTTCAATCTTCTTTGGGCCGTACGTGGAGGAATATCGATGTTTCTTAACTCATGAAGGAAATTTCTGATTCCCAAAGTAATTTCAAATCATCGTTAATTGTCCGATCCCTTCTGGAATTTGTACACCAATTCCTTAACTCCCATCGTCCAATTTTGGCAACTTCACAAAAAAAGCAATACAAAAGAACGAAAGAAATATCATCGGACTTCTGGAACTTTTTGTATCAGAATTTGTATGAATTTACTGAAACATAAAATTGTTTGCATGTCCGGAGTTAGAACCAGCCAACTAGGTGGTAAGCTAGGACCTCATGCATCTGCCGTTTGGCTCGGTCATGCCACTGTTATAGTAATTTCGTTATCTCTAATAGCTCTGAAGTTAAAGGATTATTTCCTAAATAAAGCATTTCTAAACGAATTGTTTGCATTCATCAAAAAACTACTGCTTCACTTTGTTATGACATGTCTAACAAATTCACTTCCGCAGGTACACTTTTGAAATTAAGTATAGAGGTTTAACAATCGCACTTACTAAAGCTTCTCTTAGAAATTAAATATATTTATAATATATTTTACACTTTTCAGTTACCCGAGTTGGTGAATGCAGTATCGGAGCAGGGTCTCCTGCCATTGCAAATGGCGCTTATGGGCAAAAGTTTGCCAATTGCACAAACCCTTGTAAAGAACGGAACTGCTAATATAAATGCTTTCGACGGCGAGGTTAGTTTTTATAAATATTATCTTAAAATTCTGGCTCAGTGCATTTTGAAATATAGGGTTTCACAATTCTGATAGATGCCGTGAAAAGAGGGGATACATTTGCAGCCAACTTTTTGCTGGAACATAAATGTGATTTGGACCTAACTTCAAGGTAATGTCAATATCAAACACAAAATAATTGTTAATGTGACATTTATTTGCATATTTAATTGAAGATCGTCTTCAGACACTGCTTTACATGTTGTATGTGCTTATAATCCACAAAACACAGACCAAGAGATTTATATCAATATGGTAGAAGTCGGCAAAACTATATTATCAAAGAAACCCAATGTCAATATACAAAATCGGCTGGGTCAAACACCATTGCATCTGGCCATAGAATCTGGCAATAGGGATATGGTGAACCTTTTATTGGGCGTACCGAATATTGACATCAACCTGCGAACAAATGATGAAAAATGTTGCTTAGAATTAAGTCTAATGCAAGAAACTGAATACGGTTTAGAACTGGCGGCAAAACTAATAGATTTGGGAGCCAGGGCAAATCCTTTAAAGTCAGACACGCACGACAGTCTGTTACAAGTGCTGGCTAAATGTGGCCTTGAAGAAGCTGCAGTTTTTCTTGCAAGCTATGCGAATCTGAATCATGTAAATACTGAAGGGTCAACAGCGCTCCATATAGCGGCGCAGAGAAATCTTAAACAACTGACAGTGAAGCTGCTCAACACTGGGGCATCTCCGAATATTCAGTCAAGTATGAACGGCCTTAAGTCAGCATTGCATGTTGCCGTTGAAGCTAATGCCGCTGATGTTATTGAGGCATTTGCTGATTTTGCCATAAATTGCAAGAATAACGAAAGCCAGAACTACGAGGTACCCAATTTTAATAGTAAAAATGTGGACGGCGACTCTCCACTAAGTCTCAGTTTAATTTTGAATCGAACTGAGCTAGTATCCATTCTAATACGTGGAGGTGCTGATGTTAATGCACGTAACGGTCAAGATATGACTTTGCTACATCAGGCGATTCTGAATCATGATTCAGAGACAGCCGTGTTCTTATTACAACAGGGTGCTGACATGAACGCATTGACGGGAGAGCAGGAATCACCATTGCAATTAGCTATTCACTGTCACATGGCACCAGTTGTAGATGCCTTATGTACGAGGGGGGTGGCATTAAGTGCGCCAAACAATAAGGGCGATCCACCACTCTGGACAGCGCTGGAATTAGAATACGAAGATGTTGCCCAAGTTTTAGTTCGTCACGGTGTGGACACAGATTGTTGGGGCCCTGGTCCTGATGGTTGTCAGCAAACGTTACTGCATCGTGCAATTGACGAAAATAAGGAAGCCACGGCCATATTTCTTATACGTAGCCAATGCGACCTTGATTCGCCTAGACAGCCTGGGCCAAATGGAGAAGGCGGCGACGAGGCGAAAGATAAAGCTTCTCCTTTACATTTGTGTGCGCAATGGGGCCTGGTGAAAGTCCTTCAAACTTTAATCGATCACGATGCAAACGTAAACGCGTTGAATATGGAAAATAAAACCGCACTGCACGTAGCTATCGAAAACCAGCACGAAGAAATTATATCGATTCTATTGTGCCACCCTGCTATCGATTTGAAGGTACGAGATAAGCAAGGCAACACCCCATTTGCAGCAGCATTGATAATACGCAACCACCGAGCTGCCCAAAGAATTCTGGATCGTTTGCCTAATGCAGCCGAACAAATGGACTCAAGGGGTAGAAACTTTTTGCATTTGGCTATTATGAAGGATGATCTGGAAAGTGTGCTATTCCTACTAGCCATACAAGTTGATGTCAACTCTCGAGTGCATGACGCTAACCAGTCAACACCATTACATTTGGCAGCTTCATCCCGCAATGAAATGATAACAAGAAATTTAATATTGGCCGAAGCACGTATTAATGAAAGAGATGCTATGCACAAGACCCCGTTGCATATTGCTGTCGAGCGTGGCAATTTAGCGGCCGTCTCCGCTCTCCTACAAAACGGTTCAGATTATGATGCCGTCGATGGGGAGAACAACAACGCCTTACACATAGCAGTTCGTTGCGGGCACTTAAGTATAGTTCGAGAGTTACTAACTGAATCCAGCATTAATGCAGAGGCTGTGAATAACAAAGGACGTAATCCTCTGCATGAACTCTGTCGAACAGGAGAAGACAATAATGCTGCTGCTATTTGCGATCTTTTCATCGAATCGATGCCAAAATATCCTATTAACGTGCCCGATATGGATGGCAATACACCGCTACTGCTGGCATTTATGCGCGGCCAAGCACCACTCTGTAAAGTCCTTGTGAAAAACGGCGCTTGCCTTGGCACGGAAAATCGGGAGGGCATTAGTATATTTAACTTTAAATTGGCCACGGATCAATTGCTGCACAAACTTCTGGACCAGCTGCCGCAGGAATCGCCCTGGTCTGAGTCTGACCTTTGCCAGGAATGTAATACCAAATTCTCCCTCACAATGCGCAAACACCATTGGTAAACCGAATGTTTTGTTATTGTACATAATGCGTTATTAAACTAAATTCTTTTTTTGACAGTCGTCATTGCGGACGTGTGGTGTGCTCAAAATGTTCTAATAATGACGTCCCAATTCTGAAATTTGGCGTTAATAAGCCTGTTAGGGTTTGTGGCATATGCTTTGGTGTCTTGCAAGGGGTGAATGGAAATTTGCAATAGATTGAACCGAATCATCGCCAATTTTACCGTCACTGCGCCCATATAGTCATATTAAACAAATTGGGTAATTTTATGTTGTGCTCAAACATATAAAGATCATCCAGTGCATTCCTTGATAAAAACGGACGATGTTGTTGTTATCATTGATATGAAATGTAATGTTGCATACTTTTAAGAAAACGAATGATAACTATAATTTTGACGTTCAGATTAATATTACAATGTTTTACACTTCCGCGCATGAAAACCCTGTACTATTGTATGGGTAACTCAACGAATAGGTCCTATTAACGAAATACATACGTACGTACTTTTATGGAGGCGTTAGATTACAATTTTCATATGCCATTTTGCTACTTTTGTTGAATGAAATGTACTTGATGTTGATTTTGTTCGCCAATTTCGATGTATATGTACATATAACAACTCTAACTAGAGTGTCGTAGTGTATTATTTTATAATCATTTCTTAATATTTATGTATATGTATATACATATAAACACTTTTATTACTCTGCATTATTGTGTTAATAGCTATTTAAAATAAACGAACAACTTTACAAAATGTTAAACTCGTTCATTCATTTGCACACAATAATTTGTTAAAAGCAATTTTATTCGTTTACAAAAATATCACAATGTTTTCTAAAAAGTCAACATATATGCACACTGAAGTAAGTCTTAGTTTAGAACACAACATTTTCTTCATTTCGAGGGAACAAACGACGGAAAATTATATCATATGAAATTTAGGGAATATAAAGCTAAACACAGCGACAAACACGGCCGTCTTCGCGGTCATGGCAGAAAGGCGTTTAGTGGAATTACACAAGTTTCCCCGGCAATAGCATTGCGTTCTCAACGAAGCAGCCATGGTATTCTCACTTAATTCGCTACAACCCTCTTTGTATACTTCTTGCACGTAATGCTCCTGATTCCAACGACCATTGTTAAAGACCTGGAACAATTCAAAAAGAAACTCATTTCGTATCTATTCCCTTTGAGTCTTTTGCTTAGAGGGTATGTGTATGCTAATGAGTCATACTGATGTCTCATGTGCATATATTTTTATTTGTCATCAAACATACTTGCTTAGTATCCTTTTGGGAAGCGCATCCACGCGTAACAGTTTCCTGCTGTTGACCATTTTGCAGATGTAATTTTGAGATTGTTTTTAAGCACATTGTTGAATATGGGCAATCTACAATATATTCATCGGATTCGTTGAATTTTGAGCACATCGGTGTTACAATTGTAGCATTTTTACTATATGAGTAAACTTTTTCGGCAGTCACAGCACATTTGTAGCATTTGATTGCATTACCTTGTCCTAGAAATAAAATAAGTGTTATAAGTATTTTATTAGTAAATTTTGTTATTCATTATAGTGAAATAATATTCTCCGGAATATCCTAAACCAATTTAGATTTATTTAAAAAATTTAAAAAAGAGATAAAAATCTAAATCGGGTCCAACTTCCTTTCCCATCTAACATACCGAGTTATTGCAAGTCAGTTCTATAAAAGTCACAAGTTAAAGGACTATTGTCGAAGCGTAAAATTGTAGAACTATACCTAAGATTCTGGATAAGAAATTGTTTGCGGCACGTCCAATACACACCTGCTGGACCTTGAATCATTAATCAATGTATACAGATATTTTGTTAGCACATCACTTCAACATTTTTTTTCAGAAGAAATAAAACTTCAACATTCAAATATTAAGGATTTTATATTGGAAGGTGCATCATATCTCATTTTACGGTCTAAAACATGTACGGTTATAATAATAATAACCATAATAATTTTGACCAATAAATTTTTCTATATTAGGATAAACCCAATTTGGAGATTGGATTGTTAGTCTCGCATTTCATTGTGGCTCGTAGAAATTACACGCGGAATAATTGAATTTGGGGATCGAGTTAAATTCGGGCCAAATTATATTATAATTCAATGTAGATATTAGATATAATATGTCTTTTTAAAAAAGCAGTATAGAAATTTAAGATTTTTTTATGCGGAATACATTCAGTTTGCTAATAGATTAAAGAAAAATTACTAACATTTTTATTTCATGCATTTGTACATTCTAAACTTTCCAGAAAAAAAAACAGAGATTAGAACTCATGAAAAGTTTAATTATTTAATTTTCTTTTAAAGCATGCAGGTCTAGCTGAGAATCCTCAAATCAGCATTCGAACGATTCCACAATCTCCCCAAAATTAACAACAAATAGTTGTTCCATAATAAAGATAGTATAGGATAATCAATACAAATTTAAGTATTTCTTCTGGATCTCAGGGAAAAAATATCTTAAGTGCAACCATCTTAGCCAAAAGCCTTTCAAAAGTGCAACCATAGAAATGCTTCAGTATTCCATGCAATGACGTAATTCATCTAGATTTATTGGTTTGATTTTATTTATGATTCTTACTTTAGTAAAACTTGGAATTTGGGCCATGCCAGAATATTTCACAATATTTGTGAAATTGTTGTAACGCTCCTAACATGGCGCCTTGTTCCAACTTGATATAAAACTAATCGACTCCCCATCAATTTAAGAATCGATTTGATCATGTCTTCACCCGTGCCTGTCCCACTTCTGCACTGAATGTTCTTGTTTGTCCAATGGCGCTCCTCATTGATGTTAATTTATGTACTCATACAAAATTACTTCCCAGTTGGTCTCAAAATAATTTTCAAAGCGATGTATAATTAGGTAGGCAGATATAAATAGTTAGGTGTCAATAAATAACAATGAATTCGGCATTTTATACAGAATTTGGTACTATCGTATACTATTTCAAAAAATGTCGCCTTCAAGCAAATGCTGTTGCTGTGCCGCTGGCACAATAAGCGTAGGAAATGCGAGGACGCTTATTTTAAATTCATGATGATTCACTGCACACTACTTGCTTTAAAAGAGCTAAATTACTTATAGTTTATATATGTATAAAAATAACGCAATAGGAACATTGAATTACGGATTTGGAATAAATAACGCATTTACACACATTCAATAATTGATATGTTATTTTATACTTTTTGAAAAAAGTACGAATTATCTATTGACTTAGTAAGAAATACTTGTACTCTATTAAATAACACTAGAGGGAAGGAACTGAGAGCTAAGTGCAGATAATTTGTCAACAGGAGAGCAATTATGTTGATCTTCTGGTCCGGCAAAAGTCTCTGACATCAGCGATTCTTTTGTTCTGAACAATGGAAGTAAAACGAAATAAAAGCATGCTTTGAGAAATTGAAACACCCCCTTAGATTTGTCAAAATTTTCAAAAGTCTTTTTGGTAGAAATAAGAATGTGGCTTCTTTTTATTTAAAATGGGAAACTCTTTATATATTAATAAATATCTTCAATCAAAGTTAGCAATGGAATTTGAGCCAGAACGGACAAAGAAACCCGTAATATTTCCTAAGAACCCATAGCTATACTGAAGTTAATAATTTTCTACAATAACTAGCACAGATGAACCTGCTATTCAAAGAAAAAGTACGATATCACTTCTGAAATTTGCAAGTCATATCAGAAATTCTATTTGTAGACCGAGTTGAGCAGTGCAGCTTAAAATGACAGAAATGGTCAGATTTTGATGCTAGGGAAATCGCCGGAAGCTGCAAAAATCATAATTGATATCACCTAAAATTTCAAATAGTTCTCTAATTACCGTGTAAGTTGATTCGAAATTGTTAATATTGGCCACTGGCAATTGATATATAATAATTTACATTGATAGTGATAGTTATAGAAATACGTAACCGCTAAGCAAACTAATCGGTACCATGTATAACTAAAATAGAAATCGTAACCGAAATAGCAAATTTATAGAAGTGTTTTGATATTTTACTGATTTTGCAGACTTATTTGCATTGTTTAAGTACTTTTATTATTAATTTCTTAAGCATATATGACAAGTTGTGTTTTTATGGATAAGAATAAAAGAGTAATTATTTCCAAATTTTCTGGGCTTACGCCAAACGAAAATGTCAGTTCTTATTTTTATTAGACTTTTAAAAGCACAAATTAGTGAACATAAACTTGTCTTATTTATGCCTCTCTCAAACAAACTAAACATACTATATGGATAAAAACGTCAACATACTCGTCCGAGACGAGTATACCAACATAAAAAAATAATAATCGAAAGTCGAATGTACGTAGCCCGCGAAATTTGAAAATTCACCCTATTTTTTGAACCACCTCGTACTTTTTCTAGTGAATAAACAAACTGTTGACCATTACGTTCATCAAAGGCCCGCTGTTTTATTTGCAATCTCAACAGTATCATTTCAAAATTTTTTGAATTTCAAAAATTGTAATAAATTTCGATCGTAGCGATTTTTTGCGAAACGCTTAACATTTCAAAACAATAAATTTGAGTTAAATCGTTTTCCGATTTTGTTTTCCTTCTATCATTTCATGTAGAATTTCAAAGACAAAAACTTATCTATTGTACTTATATTTGCATACCGCGATTCCGTCTATAAATAAACTAATAATAAGAAGGGACTCAAGGGAAATCGATACACCTCTACAGTTGATATAAGTAGAACATCTGGAAAGTTCTTACATACCGCGCCCCATAACAATGTATGTAATATTCATTCTTATACAGTTCGTGTATGCTTTATTTCTTTTACCATCTTTATCTTTATTGGTGATAGATGTATTTATGTGCAAAAATTTATAAAGTCAGTCCACGGATTGGATTCAAATTTGCTGTGGTATGTGATTTGGACCAATGACTGATTGTTAATGCTTATATATAAGTAAATCGGCGTAAAAAGTTCGTGAGGCGACTTTTAAGTACCAGTTTGAATGGACTGCACCTTTTTTACGGACTGATAGCACTTTTTTAAAAAATTCCATGGGAAAACTTTCGCTGGATGCTTCCAAAATGTTCTCAAAGTAGCTGAAATTCCTAATAATTAGAATGACGTTTGCAATGTGAGTGATATACGTTTGGCTGCGAAAATGAAATGAATGGTTGAATGTTTAATCTCTCGATCGATAAAGATGGATTATGTAGTAAAATGTGAATTAGAGACTGGTTAGGATTTTTTTTTATGACGGTTATACCGTTCAAATACAGATTTTCGAGTTATTCGTAAAATTTGTTTCTTTTTTTTACAAAAATCCGGGTTTCGCTCGAAAAAGTGTTTGTGTATTGGATCATTACAGGTTACAATGATACTGGTAGCTTAAAAAACAGCAACGCCGCCAGAAATGGTTCGCAAGGTAAAAGCCAGAATCCAATGTAATCCACGACAAAACGGCAATTCTCCTAGCAGGAGCAAAAGCGTTAGGACCAGAAGCAAAGGCGTTAGGACCAGGAGCATGAGCAAAGACATTACAAGCTTGGCGACGAGCTTGAAAATTTGGTCTTTTTTGGTAAAAAAAATGGTACGGTTCAGCAGTACGTGAACAAACAAAACAATAGTCTATGGTTTAAGTGCAAATAAAAAAGCAATTTAGACTAGCGAATTGCTCCGCGAAAGAAAACGCCTACATCAGAAAAATGGTTTGGGCCGATGTAATTGCCACGGGATGCTCACTACTCACAGCTCGATAGAAACTATTGAACATTTCATCAAGACTAGGCACCATATCGTAAAGCTTGTGAAACGCTATGATTTCTACAAGAAATAGTACTCAGCTTTTTTTTCTTTACAATAATGGCCGCCATATCATCCGGACTTAAATCCAACGGATTTTTCCAAGTGGTCCATTAACTGAAAAGTAAGAGGCGGTCAACTCATTAAAGACTGTTTTTCCTATGGATTGAGACAAAATAACATCAGCGCTAAAGGTGGAAATGTTTTGACCCTGTATCTTGTTGTTCTTCTACTTTCGAAAAAATTCCCATTCTGTATCCCGATATAGACCAACTTTGAAAAGAGTGCATCGCTATTTGTTCCTTTATGTCATATCTAGAGTATACAAAACCGAAACCGAAAAGCCGAAAACCGGTTTTTTGTTCGAGCCCGTGTGCCGGGTTTTTTTTTATAGATATCAATTTCGAATAATCGGTGTAACAACCCCTAGCATAATTTGCTATTGCCGACAGTTTGGCAATAGTCGTAAGATTATAGAACTGTCTGTTGAAAGGACAATTGAGGGTGTTAGAGCGACATATTTTACATCGGAATGTTATTACCAGATTTAGACTCTATCTTGCATTTATACATTTATATGGTTTATATTACTATTATATTATATACTATTTTCTTATCCAACATGTTCATGCTTAAGGTACGCCGGCAATTTGACTTAATGGTTGAAGTAATTAATTAAAAATGATTGATTTCTTAAGAAAATCAAACTTTATAACATTTGAATGGCCATCAGTTAAATAATCATTAACTTTTCCACATCATGAAAATCATGACTATATTTTTACATTCACATAAGCGGCGGCTTGAGTTATTATTGCGCTAATTCAAAAAATGAAATATAATGTAATTTTTTTAATCGCAGTATTGTTACTGGTTCTGCATAAGGATCTACCAATAGCAAGGCCATAATTTGAAGTTGTTTTTTTTCAGATATCACCATATTCTTTGTAGCACTTCCAAAAGACAAAAACTCATTCAAATATATGGGTGTCTGTAAGCGTAAAAATAGAAATATATTGAAAAAATAGTAGTTGTACTCAAAATTTACTTAAAATAATTTATCAACTCACATAAAAATTTTTACACTTTTTACTTTTTCTGCTTTTTTATTCTCAGAATTTGAAATAACTCGAAAACCGGCCTTTTGAAATAAATGAGTGTTTGTACACTCTAATCATAATTCGGCTCCATTTTAGTGAATAATGTTAAACTTTTAAAAACTTTTATATAGCTACCGCTTGATATAAATTGATGTCCGTTATCACAAATTGATGTCCCTTACCGTTAGTGTTCTAATGAACTCTCAATTGTCTTTGAACATCTATGTCAGGCAAAATTCAATTAAACACTTCACCAATGTTTTCAGTTGGTCGAAGAGTAGGAGTTCGAATTTTAAAAGAGCCTTGATAAAATTGTATACCGTACATTTGTATGGCGACTATATCAAAATATAGCTCGTACTGTCCATTTTCTACAGGATTTATTCCTGGTCCTGGGAAGAAATCATGTCGTCGTATTTGCGTGGTGATAATAACAAAAAAATCGACATAGCCGGCCTTCAATTGTGTGAGCGGTCACCAAAATGTTTGCACAGATAAGTACTTGATCCGGCCGACGAAATGAAATATTGGATCTTCTTTAATCATGCATTGAATGTAACCTGCTTACTTTTACATGATATTAATTCCGAATGAAAAATATCGCGTGATTCAGGAAATGTACTTGTTTAAAGATATGTTTCACTCATTCGCAGTAATTTTTGCGGAATATTAATTCCAGTTGAAAAACAACATGAGTCAGAAAATGAAACTGTTTATAAGTATATTTTATTCATTCGCAGTACACAACACACAACTTGATTGTTGCTACAAACTGGGAGTTGCATTGAATGAGATCGTTCTGGTTACAGTTTCGAAATCTAAAATACTTTCACATTGCACATTTAGTCAACATTCTTGGAAACTAAGAACAAAGCGACAAGTACCAAATGTAATTAGATTAGCCTAATCAAAAGCGGAGGCGATATGTGTTCATAACGTCTATTTACTAAAGCAATGATGTAACTGCAACCGTATTGTTCCACATTAGCTTTATTTATAATAAATTGCACTTGCGGGCGGATATCCCTTCTAAATTCGATTGTAATGCATACTTGATAATTTTTTTGTATGTATGTGTTTATCGATAACTGTATACTTTTGCAGGTGCACATTTGCGTTATACTACTGTGAGTCAGAATTGGCCAACTCTATTGGATCTGGAACAGATCTGGATTCAGTATGTAATAAAAAACTGGACAATTGTAACCCATTTCAAGTTATTTTATTAACAGAGCTTCAATAAAATCAAAACTTGTTAATCTAATGTTTTTGACGATTTTTCATAATGTTGGCTACTTTAGCATCCCATTTCAATTTGATGATTGACGATGTTGTCTACAAAAATATTACAAAGTGGTGATTTGAGCCATCACAATATCCTGTATTTTTTCATAAAATTGCTTCAATTGCATTAGGCTGTATTCTGGACTTCCTCAGAACATCAAACTTTTTGCAAGCAACATCTGCCGTTTTGCCAAACCAAGCTGTATGTTCTTAAGAAGGGTTCGCCTTCTATAAATCTATTTTAGCCAATTTATTGATATATGCCCACAATTATTAGAACATTTGGATCAACCTTCTCATTCCAATCATTAGAATTCGATATAAAATCTTCCATAAATGCTACAACAACCAATAAGCGTTTTAAAACTATTTTTGTGTTTCTTTATTAATAAGACCCTAATAATTTACTTGATTCAGCAGCAACGTATAATATTTCGTATAAGAAATGTAATTTTGATACAATATTAATGTCATTTGGCAAATTATTAAATTACATCAAGCCCTTTTTGTAACGAAAAAATTATTTGAAATTATATATATTAAGTTATATATATTAATATATATATATTAATAGTCTGTTTCCATAAAACGAATCAGTCAGTTCGTTCGCAAAGCAAACGAACATCTATTTCTGTTCGTCTTTGTAATTTAAATCAATTTACGTTTTGTAGAGCTTTTATTTTTAATAAGTAGAGTTGTCATAACATCATTGTTTTTGTATGAACCAATGTGAAGAAATATTGAAAAGATATACAGGGTGGGCCATAAGGGTGTTGGCGGTTTAAATATTCAATTAAAAAAAAACTACGAAACATAAAAAAAATATATTTGTATTTTTAAAAAGTAGAAGCATGGGAATTTTTAAGACTTAAAAATAATGTCGTCCAAATGGCTTCCCTCGGCTGCTTGACACTCTTGGAACCGAAGTCGCAAATTTTGGAAAACTCGTTGAAAAGTTGCTCTCGGTATTTTGTTACTTTCCTGAATAATGTTCCTCTTCAACTGCTCTAAATTGGTCGGATTATTCTCATAGACTACCGATTTGAGGTAGGCCCATAGAAAATAATCGCATGGAGAGAGATCGGGGCTACGTGGGGGCTATTCAATATCCCCCCTTTTCGAAATGAGTTTTCCAGGAAAAACATTTTTCAGCAGCTCTGTGGATACCCTAGCCGTATGACATGTGGCCCCATCCTGTTGAAACCACATCCTCGAGGTATTGCCTTGAAGTTCTTGCAAAGCTGGCACCAAAAAGTCTGCTAGCATGTTACAATAATTGTTCGCTCTAACCGTCGTGAACTGAAACACGAACACACTTCACAATGTCGGCTGATCTTGCAGAAACTGGGCAACCACGAACCGTAATTGGTACTGTTGAGCCGGTTGTTTCGAACATTCTGATCCATTTTCGTATCACATTGGCGCTTGGAACTTCACTTAAATCGTGTAAACCGTGTTCATGCCGATACAAACGTCGTGCAGTAATCACTTATTTATTGTTTTCGTGATACGCTCGGACACAAAATGCACGCTGCACACCCGTGTACGGCTTCATGGCGACTAAATTTCCAGGAAGCGGGGCAGCGAACAACATATCCCCCCGCCACCCCGCGCCGCGCGTTGCCGAGAAATTGAATATTTAAACCGCCAACACCCTTATGGCCCACCCTGTACTATGGTAACCTTGTTTTTTAAAAACGTTCACATAGTTGGCATTTTATAGAAACGCTCTAAACAAGGCCATCGTTCATAGACGATTCCTTCGTGTACCATTTTGAACGTCTTGTAGAAACAGGCAGTAAATTTATTTTAAATTTTGCTCCAAATATACCTAGTCCTGCCATATGTTCTGTTACACAATTTCCAGCGCTTATCGTTCAAAACTTCTTGCGGGAATAGAACCGTTAACTTTTTTTCAGAACACATGCACTGATTAGTGAAGAATACTAGTCAGTTTGGTTTCAGTTTGCAATCTATTAACATGGAGTGGGGCGTTAAAGAGAATCGAGTCGGCGTAATAGCGTTGCATAAGTGCGGAAAGAGTGCTGGCCAAATTTTCGAGTTGCTAAAACCACTCGGAATATCAAGAATGTTCGTTTATCGTGCTATTGCTCGCTTCGGCGAATTGTCTGGAGTAGAAGACAGGCCAAAAAGTGGTCGCCCGCGCGTTGTCCGTACGAGTGCGGTAGTAAAGGCAGCGCGTGTAAGAATTCGGAGAAATCCCCTTAGAAAGCAGAAAATCATGTCCAAGGAATTGGATATATCAACCAGATCCATGTCTAGGCTGATTCGGGATGATCTGCATATGAAAGCCTATCATCGGTCCACGGGGCATCTTCTAACTCCTCAGCTAAAAAAAATTAGGCTGGAAAGATGCAAGCGACTTTTGCAGTGGCACGCGGACAATGGCCATGAAAACATTCTGTTTACGGATGAGAAAATTTTTACCGTGGAAGAAGTTTTCAACAAACAAAACGACAAGATTTATGCCACTCCATCTAAGGAAGCGAAAAAAGTTGTTGCAAGGGTTCAACGTGGCCATCATCCCTCTTCCGTAATGGTTTGGTGGGGGGTCTCCCACCATGGTGTCACATCCCTCCATTTCTGTGAAAAGGGCATAAAAACTGGTGCAAAGGTTTACCAAAAAGATGTGTTAGAGGGTGTTGTGAAGGGTTTGACCAATACCCTTTTCAATGGACGTAGATAGATCTTCCAAAAAGACTCTGTTCCTGCGCACAAAGCTAAAACCACGCAGGAGTGGTTCAGAGTCAATATTCCTGGCTTTATAGCAGCAGAAGATTGGCCATCAGGGAGTCCAGATCTCAATCCACTGGATTGTGCTTTGTGGTCAGAATTGGAGAATATGGCTTGCAAGACTCCCCACAGAAATTTAGGAAGCCTTAAAACAGCATTAACCAGAGCAGCGTCCTCGATCTCCATGGAAATCATACGTGCGGCTATAGCCCAATGGCCACACCGTTTGAAAGCTTGTGTTAAAGCAAAAGGCGGCCATTTCGAGTGAATACAATTTTTTTTAATAACCAATATGGTCTTCTAATAAATTAAATAATTTTGAATATAATAGGAATATTGTTTTTTTTTTATCGCGTTTTATATTTGTAACAGAACATATGGCAGGACTGTGTATAATGTTTCACTAAATGTGTGTTTACTGGACAGCTTCTTATCGTTTTACAAAACCGAAATATTATATAAGAACTATAAAACTGATTGCCCTGGCATTTAATTTTTGTAAGATAGTGTTTCTTCCACATCTTCTATGAACGCACTGTAAAATTTGAAAGAACTTAACGGCATAAGGATTTAGAACATTCTTTACTTTGTGCGTCGATATTATACTACGATATACTCAAGACGACTTTTTGGAATTTTTCTTCAGTCAATTTCTTACTGCAAAAAATAGCCAGCGTTTTCTGTAAACCAGTGATATCTACAAGATTTTAGTTCATGAATAGGGAATAGTCGTCTTGATAGTATGATTTACAGAAATGCTTTTTAGGTTTCGACACCTTTAAACATATTTGATCTAATCGAATTAACTACTTAACAATGTTTCTATTTAAACTCCATTCCCATATTATTACTTCCGATTATCGAAAACTTAAAATCAACAACTTTTTTGTTATGATTTACAGCCTTAAAGTGACGATTTTTCCAGATATTTTTGCAAAATATTGACGATTGGGAGTTGCTAACTAATGTCAAAACTTGAACCTATTCTACATTGTATTATTTAACACGTTTTATAAATACTGAAGAGGAATACCTTCAGAATCAAATAGACAACATTGGGAATTATATGTCGTAAAATGCATTTTTCGGTAGTGTTTATTTTGAGGACTGAATTCCAACACAACTTGTTGCGAGTTTTTTCGTCATGCAATGGTTGCTTCCGGAAAAGAAAAATGGGATCCTCGTATAACTAACATCACTACATATAAACGTAGGCCCATTTGAAAATTGTAACTGAAGTAACATAAAGCAATTCTTAGCGCACTTGCACTAATTGAAGTAAACCAATTTTAACTTTGTTTGACTTTTCAATTATAGTATACGCATAATCAGCATAATTATATCAGACAACATAATGAAAGAACTAAGTATACCCATTTAGAGTAGACAAAAAATAAGAAAAGGTGGGTCTAAGCATGACATTTCCAGGTTGAGCAAACATGAAATAAAAAATAGTAATATTCATACAAATTTTGCCCCATAGACACAAATGAATTCAGAATCCCATTGAGGAGCTCGATATAAATTAAAAGTCATCGATTCGGCCAGTGCGTCTGTAAGCCACCAATGCAATGCCATATTTTAATGTCCATTGAGTGATCTGGTGCAGACATTTTTTCCATTTCCTTGCACCTACGATCATTACCGGCGGGAAAATTTCGCTTTCCACTGCATATTTTTCATAATTTTTTTGCAAAATGCAAAGTTGCTGAAGATACGACGGAAATAATTTAATTAGCTAATCGCAATAGAGTTGACCAACCGTGTTGCGATGGTTGGTGTACACGAGTCTCGTTCGCATGATCGCGGTTTCTATACTCGTGGCGTTCGAAATTGTCGTTAAACCGCAGAATTGCAGACAGAGATTTTTGTCTTTTGGTAGGATCGTGTATCCGCTAGTTAAACGCGTAAACTTTAAGTAAATCCATATGCATATATCTATAAATAATACTTAAACAATTACAAATTTTACTCAATTAGAAATTTCAGTAAGAAGAAATTGCACACCCGAATACAGCAATTGTCACATTGAAGTCTCTGACGAACACTTCGAGTAGTTGGCAAGCGTAGTCAACGCTTCTTAAGCTGTGTCGTTCAGAACCTTTGTTAAACTGTATTTCCCGTTGAGTGAGTCTAAAAATAGAATACGTTTAAGCTCACTGAATGTGAATAGCTCTCCCATCTCTCATTCAAGAGATGCTTTTTTGTAAAGCAACACATTGCATAAAATTAAGATTATTGCAGCCTACAAAATAGAAATGACAGACTAAGAATTGATTTTTGGTAAATTGTATTACAATTTTCCTTCCAAGGTTTAAGTTTACAAAGACCTTAATGCATACAAAGTTTAACTTAGCTCTATGCAATTGAATGATAGATATAAACGTGGGAATTTAACTATTAAATCAGTCATTTGCAGGGGAGGCAACAGAAGGGCGGTGTATAATCGGCAAAGTGCATAATCTGTCAACTCAATCGAGTTAAACCGACTCATAAAACACATTTGGTCACAAAAGAAGCTTTCTTCTGTGAGTTAATTTTTTCGCCGTGCCAAAAGATACAAAAGCCAGATTTAAATGATATAACAAATTGGGTACATTATTTTCATCTCATAATTGGGAGATAAACTGTATGCGATTTTCATCCCGCGTCCACCACAAACCAACCGGGCAATCGCAAATGCTTCTGCAATTTTTTGTGTTTAAAAGTCAGTATTTGCACCATTATGTTGCAAGGAACCCAGAGGCTTTCATGTTTTCAGCCTTGTCATATTAGCAAATTTGGAACGATCTAACACAAATTGTCGTTTGTTTGAAGATGACTTTTTTTACATTTGGGCGCACGCAATATAAGCGTTATAAAATTACAACCCAAATTTTCCTCCAATTCCACTGTCCACGTTTCTTTTTCTGTTAGGAGATCATATGCATAAGAAGTGCATAAGTGATTATTTTGTAAAGTGGTACAGGTGAAAAAAATTGTGGTAATCATTTGTTAATTGTTAATTAATGTGTCTCCTCCCCTTTTCCCCGCATTTAAATGAATTTTTTCCAACCTCTCCTGAAATCCCTAATCCTTCTGTTATCTTTTTCTCCAAAAAACTTCCCCTTTCCATTCTTCCCATCGTCCAAAAATTCCCTCGCCATCTTAGTCTTAAAGTTACTATTTTAGTCTTTGTAAGCCTTCCGAAGCGATAAAATCGAATAATAAACCCCCCCCCGATTGAATTCTAATATTTGACATACAGTGGTTTTTTATTCAGGAAGGCGCAAGGATTATATTCATGGTCCTCCGAAACCGTCCACCTCGCGACTAAAGGAAAAGAAAAAAAAAAGTTTCGCGTTTCCGAGTGTTAAAAAAGTTCCTTAATTAAATAAAATTTTTTTATCTATCTCCCTCGCTCTCTCATTCCTTCTCGAAACGTTTCGCAAGTGATAAATAACATTTTATTTAATTCCCTCATCTCCCTTTTTCTCCCCTCTCTTACATCAAAAAATTAAAATAAAAAGTGAAGTGAAAAAAAAAACACACAGAAACTATTACACAAAAAAAAACCCAGAAAATTACAAAAAAAAGAAAAATTTCACACACAAAAATTTTACACACAGTACATTTAAACATCACAGCATCATCAACAAACAGCAGCATCATCACCACCAACAGCCGATCTACATTATTCACCACAAACCAAGTTTCCCCCTTCCGAAAATTCCCCAAGATATGCGGTAAGTTTTCCAAACAATTCAAAAAAAAAAAGCAAGAAGCAGCGGAAAATAGCGCAAATATACAAGTTCCAGTGCCATATATTTCCCGGCAGCAAGTTAGCGCATATTTCTTTGTTACTTCTCCCTTTCTCTCCGCCATTCTCATTCCAACAACCACCTGACATTTGGTTTGACAGCTGATAATATTGCCATATCGACAAAATTGCTATCGGCATTGCCAGTCCCACTTTTCACATTCGGCGCTTGAAACGGCATTGCCAGGCCTTACGATATTCGGCAGGCCACATAATCTGCAGCATATATTCTCAAATAATATAAAATTCGTGAAATTATTTTTTTTCTGAAAAAAAAAACGTAAAATTCAATAAAATGAAAGTTTCCCAACAAATTTACACTGGACAAAAGCATATTTCCTCCTACAACAACGAATAATTCGACTTGTTTGGCCTCTTTTTCTGCGTATTATTCATTTCTGCGTATTATTCATTTCTGCGTGTTATTCATTTCTGCGTATAAAATTTATAATATACATATCTCGGAGCGCGGCCCACTCGTATACAGTCCACACTCAAAATTTCAAAATTATCAAATTTGCTACATTTTCTCTACTGCTGTGTCATCTACCGAATTTTTTCTCAATTATTGTGAGGAACATTCTATTCTCTGAATATTTTAACTCGATCTATTAGTCTTGGGATAGAAGAATGGACGCTGAATTTATTTTTGATTCCGACAACCTCGTCACCTTTTGCGCACAGCTGGAAGCTACCCCCGTGGATGAAAGAACGGAATCCCTTCTTGAGGTGGAAATGCAAGACCTCGATGAAAAGTGGAAACAACTTCAGCAGTCATATCGGACTCTTTGCGTCTCAAGGGATCCAGAAGTCACAGACGCCCTGAAGGAATCAGTAAGGGGCAAATATCTGGCTTGTACCGAAGCATTTCACCGCCAAAAATCTCAAATATTGGATCTCATAAAAACTTACAGAAATGTCGTTGCAGAAACAGCACATGATTTACTCGGCTCGTCTGCGGATGCAAAAAACAACACGTTTTCATACATGAAGGTACCCCCATGCGAAATTAATATCTTTGAAGGAGACTACAACGAATGGCCCTCATTTAGAGATATGTTCACGACAATGTACATAAATCACCCTAAACTCTCACCAGTCCAGAAATTGTTTCATCTCAGGAATAAAATTCGCGGAAAAGCAGCTAGTATTGTCAATAAGTACCCGCTCACGGATCAAAGCTTCTCTCTCGCATGGAACGAGTTACAATCGAAGTATGAAAATACCCTCATCTTCGTTCTGGATCAAATCGAATGACCCTTGAACCCGCAAGCTCTGACTCCAGTGAAGAAATTCAAAGAATTCAAACGACTATGAATAACTCGCTGGCCGCAATTCGCTCTCAAAAAGTATCAACGGAAAATTGGGATCCATTGCTTCTTTGGGCATGTATTAGAAAACTCCCTGATGAAACTCTGTCATTATGGGAACAGCATCTCAAGTCTCGGCGAGATATACCCAAATGGGAGGAAATGGACGAATTTATCTCCGGTCGATTAGAGGTAGTGGAACGGCTGACGCGAAATAGAAACCGAAAGGCCGACACAGAATCTTCACTTCCCGTTCCTTCAAATTTAGGTCTCTTCCATACTACCTCTAAGTCCAAATATCTATGTAAATTGTGCAATGGAAATCACGCCCTGAAGGATTGCCACCGTTTCAAATCACTATCGGCCATCGCTCGTAAGGAATTCGTCTACAAGAACCGAATTTGCCTTAATTGTTTGGCGTACACACACATGAGGAAAGATTGTACGAGCAAATTTGTTTGTGTTCATTGTAAGAAAAATCATCACTCCCTCATCCACACGTCACCAGATTCTCAATCCTCATCTCATAATTCGAATTTCAACCCAAACGCGGCAATACGAGTAAAGTCAAATAATACCACAGTTGAACCCAAAACTGGCGAATCTCAGCCTAGTACATCTGCTCAAGCGATAAAGGAAGTGTCGCAGGTCTCAACACATTTCACGTCTCGAAATGAAGATATTCCCCAGACAAGAACATTTCTCCCTACAGCGATAGTTTACATCGAAAAAGGCGACGAACTGTTCGCAGCCCGTGCGTTTATAGACCAGGGCTCGGAAAACACATTTGTCTCCCTCAGACTACAACAACAGCTCAGAATTCCAACTACTTCTCAGCAATTCCAGATTTGCGGCATGGGTGGCCAAATTTTGTGCAACTCAAGTAAAACCTGCGTGGTTACCATGACTCCTAGGTCTCGTGATAAGCGCATCTCGACTAGAGCTATCTTAGTTCCAAAGATCGCAAAGGTGCTTCCAAATTTCACTATTTCTCGCGATTATCTCTCCCCATATGATTTGGAAGACCTCAATCTAGCCGATCCCGACTTTTGTTCACCAGCCCGCGTTGATATTCTTATCGGCAGCGATATCCTCCCAAAAATTATGGTCGACGGCCTCAAAAAATTTGGAGATTCGCTAGCGGCGCAGAATACGGTCTTTGGATGGATAATAAGTGGCTCAATAAATATTCCGCGCTCATTCACATATTCCATCCAAACACAGGAATTATTTCCTGAGGACTCTCTTAGCAAGCAGCTCAAATGTTTCTGGGAGCAAGAGGAATTTGTGGACACGCCACGCTCGTCGAAGGAAGATGATTATTGTGAAGAATTTTACAGGGAAACGACTACGCGAAATTCTGAAGGCCGGTATGTTGTTAGACTTCCCTTTAAATCGACTTACCCTCACGAAACGCCCTTAGTTTTATCCCGGTCTCGTGCTTGTGCTCAAAATTGGCAGATGGAACTCTCAATGTGCTATAAACCCGATCTGGCGACCGAGTATGACAGAGTTCTGGGAGAATACATATCCATGGATCATATGGAAATCACGGACTCTCACGAAAAAATGGAAAACGGTAATATTGCTTCCTTTTACCTTCCTCACCATGCAGTTCTGCGCCCCGAAAAAGTCACCTCCAAAGTTCGGGTTGTTTTCAATGCATCTAAGAAAACTAGTTCTGGCTTTTCTCTTAATGATGTCCTCTATACAGGCCCCACTCTTCAAACCGATCTGACAACCCTCTTAATAAATTGGCGACTCTATCGGTATGTCTTCAACGGTGACATAGAAAAGATGTATCGGCAAATTCTTATTCATCCCGATGACCGCAAATATCAGAAAATTCTCTATAGACCCGCAGCCGATGGTGACTTACAGGATTTTGCTCTCAAAACTGTAACCTTCGGAGTTAACTGCGCCCCATTTTTGGCAATCAGGTCAATTCACCAATTAGCGGATGATTCCCAAAAACGTTTCACAAAAGCTTCCACAATTCTCAAAAGAGAAATTTACGTCGACGATATTCTCTCTGGTGGCCACGATGTACTATCCGCAATCGATTTGCTATCTCAGGTAATCTCCGCCCTTGACTCAGCTGGTTTCCCCCTCAGAAAAATAACCTCCAACCATCCGGACATAATAAATGCCGTCCCTCCAGAGCACCTGCTTAACCACGACTTCCTCAAATTTCACTCCACTAGTTCCACCAAAACTCTGGGCATCAAGTGGAATGCTCTTGATGATACGTTCTCGTATTGTGTCAACATCCCAAGTTACAGCGAAAAATTTTCAAAAAGTCAGGTATTGTCAACAATTGCCAGATTATACGATCCAGCGGGGTGGCTCTCTCCTATCATAATAAAAGCAAAGATTCTCATGCAACGGTTATGGCTAGAGGGCACAGACTGGAATGAGAGTCTTAGTGATGCCTCTAGCACAATATGGAAATCCATTGTACAAACCCTCCGCCTAATAGAGCATATTCGTATCCCGCGATGGACAAATTACACCCCATACGGAAGGGTGCAATTACATGGCTTCTGTGATGCTTCCAAAGAAGCCTTTTGCGCCGTGATATACTTAAGATCTCAAAATGAAGATAAAGTGCACTCCCACCTACTGGTCTCGAAAAGCAAAGTGGCTCCGATTAAAGAAGTGTCCATACCTCGTCTAGAGCTTTGCGGAGCTGTACTTCTCTCGAAACTTCTCAAAATGACCCTCTCTAACCAGTCAATTATGCAGGCGGACAGATTCCTCTGGACAGATTCCTCAATTGTGCTTTCATGGCTCCAAAAACCACCGTGTATGTGGAAAACGTATGTAGCGAACAGGATATCTCAAATAATTGACAATGTTGGTAATACTGTGTGGAGACATGTATCATCCCAAGAAAATCCGGCGGATCTGGGAACTCGAGGAGCGGACCCCTCGAAACTGGCCGGATCTCCCTTATGGTGGCATGGGCCCACCTGGTTGTGCAAAGATGCAACAGAATGGCCCGAGTCCCGTCCACTTTATGACTCTCCTCCCGAAGCTCGAAATCTGAAGGTTTTTTTCTCATATGAAGACCAAGATGACATTTTAGAGCGATTTTCCTCGTACGACAGGGCAATAAGAGTGTTGTGTTACGTCTACCGGTTCCTCAACCGAACACATCCGACAAAAAAGAGTACCGCACATTACCTGACGCCTAACATTTCTCATACTGAGTTCAAGTTCATGAAAACTCGATTGATATATATATCTCAGAAAAGATTCTATGGAAAGGAGCTAGCGAAGCTCGAAGAGTCTCTCCCAATTTCACGGAAAAGTACGCTGCTCCCTCTCAACCCATTTAACGATCCTAGTGGACTCATAAGGTCTAATGGCCGAATAGTAAACGCCCTCCTCACGTACAATGAAAGGTTTCCGGTAATTCTCCATCCAAAATCTCGATTCTGTCAATTATTGATCGCATATACTCACAAATTACTGCTCCATGGAGAATATAATTTGATGATAAGAACGATGCGCGAGGAATACCACATTTCTCGGCTCCGCTCAGCAATACGAAACTGCATACGCGGCTGCAAAGCTTGTACGATCTACAAGAAAAGGTCGCAATATCAGATCATGGCAGCTCTTCCTCAAGATCGCTGCAATTACTCACTCCCGTTCTCCATAACGGGGCTTGATTCCGCAGGTCCATTTCTTGTAAAGACATCCGCCCTCAAATGCGCAACCTATCACAAGGCATATGTATGCATATTTGTATGCTTCTCGACCAAGGCGGTCCACCTCGAACTGTGCACTGACCTTTCAACTGAGGCGTTTCTTGCGGCATTTACTCGGTTTGTTGGACGCCGTGGACTCCCGAATAAAATAATGTCTGACAATGGCACAAATTTTGTTGGCGCGGAAAGGTTTCTCCGATTCGAATATCAAGCGTTTCTCAAAACGGCATCTAGGGATATCTCACGAAAATACCTCGACCACGGACTTCAGTGGACTTTCATTCCACCTCATGCTCCGCATATGGGCGGCCTATGGGAAGCCGCCGTAAAATCATTTAAAATGCATTTTCGAAAAGTGATGGGACATCATAAGCTTACATTTGAGGAATTCTCCACGTTACTAGCTCGAATAGAGGCAGTTCTCAATTCACGTCCACTTTCGCCGCAATCGGAAAATCCACAGGAATTATTGGCTCTCACTCCGGGACATTTCCTTAGGGGTGCCCCCCTCATAGCCGTCCCAGAAAATCCAATTATATTCCTCTCTCTAAATGATAGATGGCAGAAATTACGCATTCTACATCACGAATTCAGCACTCGTTGGAAGAACGAATACATTCATGAACTGCAGAAAAGAAATAAATGGAAATTCCCTCAGGACGAAATAAAACAGCACGATCTCGTTGTAATTCAGGATGATCTCCTACCGCCGACGGAGTGGAGACTCGGAAGGGTCGTAAACGTCCACAACGGTTCCGATGGTTTTGTACGCGTAGCGGACGTAAGGACTGCTAATGGAGTATTGACCCGACCCATCGTCAAACTCTGTCTCCTACCCATGTCATAACCACTCCCGTATAAAACTTCCTTATATTTGATAGTTCCCCATACAAATCTATCTCATACTAATTGTTTCTTTCACCCTTCCCTTTTTTCCCCGTTTTCTCTTTTTCTTCCTCGCTCTTTTCTCCCCATATTCACAGCACCCCACCGGTCAAGGATTTTTTCGATGTGCCTGACTTGCAAGAGGCAGCATCCTGTGCACCGCTGTCAGCGATTCCTGGCCATGAGTGTAGAGGAGAGACGAAAACTCATCCGCCAGCGAAAGTATTGCACCAATTGCTTGGCAAGGTCGCATCAACACCGGGATTGCACCTCTCTACTGTATTGCCGGAAATGCGGTGAGGACCACCACACTCTGCTGCATCTGCCAAAATTCTCGGCCGGCGACAGAAACCGTCAACCACGAAGTCAAAGTAGACCAGTATGCCAATGCCGATGTCAATGCAACAACCGCCGCATCAAACATGAGCCCAACCCGCGTCCACAGCGACGTCAACAGACGGCTCGGAATGAAGGTGACCGCAAGTCTAGGTCAACTGGACGGCACATAAATGTTCTCGGCAGACGACGCCACAATAATACTCCGAAACCTGAGGCAAAGAATATTATTAGCGGTGCCATCAGGCAATTGGAGCGTCTCAACAGCCAATTTTAGGCTGAACAAACACCCTCTCCGCCCCACACTGTCGCGGGTGGCAGTGTTAATTGTTAATTAATGTGTCTCCTCCCCTTTTCCCCGCATTTAAATGAATTTTTTCCAACCTCTCCTGAAATCCCTAATCCTTCTGTTATCTTTTTCTCCAAAAAACTTCCCCTTTCCATTCTTCCCATCGTCCAAAAATTCCCTCGCCATCTTAGTCTTAAAGTTACTATTTTAGTCTTTGTAAGCCTTCCGAAGCGATAAAATCGAATAAAAAACCAGACATCTTCATACACTATAATTAAAAACCATGAATTCTGCTACAGTGAAAAAACCAAACGATAAGAACCAAAGTTGAAAGTGATACGAGGAGAAAATAAAGAAAAGCGTTAAAGAATTCAGAAAAGAGCTCACATAATCTCTATGAAATTGTGCAAATGGAAATTTCATTTAAAATGTAATTTAACAATATTCTAAAATTCCATTATAACTTTCTTTTTCCGAGCAAAAAGTAGATAAAAAAAAATTGGTGATGCTGAAAAGTTTCAAAATTAATTTTCAGTTTCAATGCATGTATGTCAATGATAAGATTGACTTCCGCTAAACTCCCATTACCCACACAATACACAACAAGCAGAATTCCATCTACACAAATTTTTCGTCGACAATGTTGAACATTGTTTAAAGAATTTGTTTGTTTTGGTATAAATTATACAACTTTAAAGAAATAAGTTTGCTTTTGCAACACAAAATTAATAAGTATTGAATAGATCGTGAAACACAATATTTTGGTGTATAGGTAGACATAAAGAAGAAAGTGTCAAAATATTTTTAAGCTTATGATTTTACTTGGAAAATAATTATAAAAAAAATATTTTATCACTTAAAGATATGAAAAGATATATCATTTGATGCAACACAAAATTTAACACACAGAAAGAAGCGTTAAAAGTATTTAACAAATATATATTTCATGACTTTTTAAGTCAGTTGATCTATTTCCATTTGTCTGGCTTTTTTTCTGCTTAATTTGTTTTATTGGATTGCTCACGTAGTGAGCCTAACAATAAGTAGTTGAATCTTAGATCTAATTGTCGACGAGTATCTTTCCCGCTATGTTGTTTAGCTGTATGTTTTTTTATATATAGGGTGATTTTTTAAGATTTAAGTTTTTCAGCTTGGCAGCTGGTTGGTAATGGCGTCCAAACGTCATCTGTCAAAGTGAAAAGTGTACAGTATATTCTGCCATTTCATCATGGAATGACGAATGACCTACCATAACGTCTATTTTTTGATTAATGGGTCTTACAAAAGCTCAATGAAAATCTGCTGTTTTATTGAAAAATAGTGTTCAGCGCTGAGGCTCATTTATTGCTGAACGGATACGTACACAAGCAAAACTGTCGCACATGAAATACCGATGCATCCCGAAAAAATGAAAGTTTGGTGTGGGTTGTGGGCTGGTTGCATCATCAGTCAATTTTTCTTCATAGACGACGGAAGAAACATTACCGCCAACTGCGAACGATATCCAGCCATGATACGCGATTTTTGTTTTTGCCCCAATTGGCTGAGTTGAACTTGGTTGGCATGTGGTTTAATCAGGACTGTGCAATATGCCACACTGCTCGCGAAACAATGGATATGTTAAGTGATGAATTTGGTGAGCAGCTTATCTCTCGATTTGGCCCTATGAGTTGGCTCACAATATCTTGCGATTTAACGACTCTTGATTATTTCTTGTGCGGTTATGTCAAGTCGTTAGTCTATGTGGACAAGCCGAACACTATTGAAGCCTTATAGGATAACATAACACGCGTTATTCGTGGAATACAGGACACGAATGGACATTTTGAGACGGAGCCGCGGACAACATTTACATGAAATTATCTTTAAAAATTAAATGGCAAAGACCAATTTATCGATTCCAAATTTTAATATATGATGCAAACTTAAGTGTTTTATTGGATTAAAAAAAAACTACGATTAATAAATCACCCTTTACAAGAGCTCGCGGCAGCTTCTGAGTTAGCAGCTCTAATGGTGTAGTTTAGCGCAATGTTCGTACAAATGATCTCACAGTTTTATTAACCCGGCGGGTGTGAGTTACGCACATGTTCCTCATCATAGATTTAAACTACGTGGGAAGAGAGGCCAAGGCCCGGAATACATGAGCGAAGTCTCCAGACGTAATGCCGCAGACTTATGTGAGTGATGGAGCCAAGTCCCGAACACGTGGTAGTTGGTTCAATAGCACGAAAAATGAATTGACCTGGCGAGCAATGTGAATGATGAGGCCAAGACCCAAACACTTGATAGGTGAATCAACAGTTCCCATGAGTATGTTGACCTGTGTTACTCCAAGTAGTGTGGATTACGTGAGTGATTAGTCCAGGGCCCGGACATGTGGTCTCAGGTGGATTATGTCGAAGTATTGCGGTGTTTAGATATTAGAAGAAAATGCACTTTCTAGCCACAACATTACAGTGATGTTTTGCTTTGATCTTTTCTATCTCCTCTTTCACATATGGTATATTCAAGTCCCTATGTATATTATAGTTTCTCATGTACCAAGGAGCTCCCGTAATGTCTCGTAACATCTTTTATTGTACCCTTTGGATTTTATCCACGTTGCTGCGGCTGGCTTGCCCCATAGTTGAGCACCGTAACACGATATGGGTTTAACTATTCCCGTGTAGATCAACACTTTACAGTTTAGGTGATGTTGCCTAATTTTTAGGTTCAACTGCTACTTTTTATCCTCGATGTGCCTTTTCAAAATTAGTCTTCTGCCTAGATGGGCGCCTAGGTAGATAACTCTGAGCTCTGAGGAATGACGGTTTTGGCACAGAATTCTGAAAGTGTATTATCGATGTCTGCCTCATTTTCGAGATGACAGTTCACGTTGATGTGACTACTTACATATTTCTTGTACGAATGCCAATTTGTTTTATAAGAAGCTAGTCTTACTGGCCGTTCAATTTCCACTGGGATTTCGAACAAAGATATAATAACTGGAGAGTGATCAAATGGTAAGCTAGTTTCGGCTGATATCCTTGTTCTAACCAACCCTCGTGAAATACAAAAATTTATTGGATCCAGTAATTTATTTCGATCCGATGGCCAGTAGGTTGGTTGACCGAGCGAGATGAAATCCAATTCTTCATTCCGTTACATTAAGCAGTTGTACAATTGCCTACCCCTAGGGGAGATTAATCGGGAGCCCCAATGCATATGTTTTGCATTATAGTCATCCCTCGCTAAGAATCTGTGATCAAGGGAATTGAAGAACTATAGAAATTGTTCCGTTGTTATCAGGAATCACTGTGGGGAATATATATGTATAGCTGATATTGTCAGGGGACTACTTTGGTTCTCGTTTCTAATAAATGTCGCTTGGAGGTAGTTCGGCGCGAAACCTTCCATTGCGTCGTGTTTAAGCCGACATCTTACCTTACACGCGAAAGAAAGGTGTAAGTCACCACAGACAACGCAAACCGTGTGTAGTTTGCAGTATGATTTTGTGACCGTATTCCTGACAGTTCTGGCAATGTACAGGCCCTCAACATCGGGGCTCCTCAGCTCCTCAACAGATAATTTCCTGTAAAGCAGATATTTCATATTCGTTACGGAACGAACCTCAACACCCTGTTTCTGAAGAGATTCCTTAATCTCGTTAGAGTTAACACTGCTTTCAATCCCCTTTAAAACAACTAGCAGGCCCTTGCTGCTCTTCAGTTGGTACGTGTAGAAGTTTTTGTTATCCTTGCCCAACAATTCCGTTATTTTCCTAAAACTAATAGCATCATATGGATGAATTTTGGTTTCAGAAATAGTGAAACAATGTGGAACATGTCCTTTTCGAACGAAATGGCAAACTTATTGTTACTGGTCTTATCCGCCACAGTTGGCTGACCAAATATGCCATTTTTAGTTTGTTTTCGCCCGTTCCCACTGACCGGACCTGTTTTCCATTTAATAGTGGTATCACACACCAAAGTGAAAGGAGGGTGCGGTTCTGTGTTTTGACTCACGCTTCCGTCCGCTCCGTTCAGCTGTTCGCTATTGTTACCGTGCTATTTCTCACTGACACATGCGCGGAACGAATAACCTCCGCTTCACTTTAAGTGTTTAGAGTGGTTGAACAAGAGGATGCTCTTGCTACTGGTCACGCAGTCAGATACCAACTTCCGTGACGCCTATTAGGATCCGCTCTGACACTCTCTTGAGAGGTAACAGTTATATAGGCATTTCTGCCGTTTATGCTCATCCTCCTATCTCCAGAGTTTTGAGTGGTCATTCACTCACCTTTCAGAGCCCGTTGGTTTCCCGCGTCACAACAAAGGTTTGTTGTTGTTGTGTAAGGAAATAATGTAAATAAAGCCGATACCACACAATATTACAATTAGCTGCAATTCAAATTGTGTTTCACACCAATATTCGCCAATCGTCGATCCAAAGATACGCCTTGTACCTATATCCTATACTGGTATATCCGTAATTAATAAGGCGTTTCCAATGTTTAGACTTAAGGAGCGATTAAAAAAAAACACGTCCGCCTTAGACAAAGTTTCACTCAGAAATGTGAAATACATGATAATTGTCATAAATCCTTGAGAAACTTTTATAAATTTATAAATAAAACGCTGAAATAGAATCAACTTATGTTTGTGCGTCATATTATGGTTCTATAACACATTCGCAGAATTGTAAAATTCTGTCTTTTTAATTACTATTTTATGCCACAAGTTTACAAATGTATTACCTATCACATGATGTAAAAATGTAAGTTATTCCGAAATCAATGTTGGAAATAAAAATGTTAGCATTGTCATCTAAAAAACTTTCCTTCGCGACACATCATCTGCTGGAAACCTTTAGCTTCAACTTTCGCGACCAGTTTTTTGTATGGAATTTCGCCGCGAAAAATCAGCCTAGTACCAATTCTATAAACTCTAATTGTTAAGCTGCAGTATTCTAATTCTTCCTGTACACTATTATATTATACTGATTGACAAATTTTTGCGAACTGAGTGATCATAATGCCTCTAATCTCATATCTTTAAATTCAGTTATATTTTACAAACGTCATACGTCTGACAAAATTAGATCGGGCAATGAAAATAAGTGCATTATCTTACCCATTATGATACTTCTCATACAAATTGACCGATTTATAGAAATGTAATTTTTCCCAGATTTCTAATTAGTAAGCTGGTTGGTTCAAGGTTCACATCTTTCTAACTGCAGCATAATTTACCGCGCATCGGTCATTTAGTAAATTTAGTTCTGAAACTTAACATGAACAGTATTGTCACGTCCCTTAGGCAGATTTTGCAAAAATAAATGTTTTCTCTACAATTCTTAAGCCTCCTTTTGGCTCCCCGCATAACGAAAAAAGACGTTGCGTGAATGAATGCGAAAGTCAATTCACCTGATCGAAATTTCTTTAATAGTTAACAGGCATTTTGCGATTTATGGTAGTTATTTTACCTCAGAAATGGCACCCAATACTTACCGGTATTACATTGTCGTCAAAATTTTAAACATTGGAATGTAAAAATTAGTATAGTTTAAATACGCATTCAACGAGGAATTAAATGACCACTATTAGTGAAGGTTGTATACTGCACTAGTAAAACCGATAATGTTGTATGGAATTATCGTCTGGTGGGAGGCTCTTGAGAAGTCCACATACCGTAGGATACTGGACAAGGTCCAAAAGATGGCTAGACTGTGCATCACTGGTGCGCTCCGCATCACTCCATCCGATGCACTAAATGTAATTTTGCATTTACTACCCCTGAACATTATTAGTACGCAGACTGCCGCACCTACGGCATTATGACTAAGAGGGCTGCCACAGCGGTTAAACAGTGGTTATGGTCACAGTGTGATCTTTAACATGGTGCCTGACATAACAGGCACTATAGACTACACTCTTGCTGAACCACTGTTCGACAAGAAGTACCATATACTTATACCAGATGGAGAGATACGTAGAAATGTAGAACTCCTTGTACAAGACTGTATGTCGACTCCTACACTGACAGCTCAAAATTAAATAATCAAGTAGGTTTTGGGGTCTACTCCGAAGCCGAAGTATAGCAAGAGGACTACCTGATCACTGTAGTGTTTATCAGGCCGAAATCTTGGCCAATAATCCTCATCACGGTGGGGATTAATACATTCTCTGACAGTCAAGCTGCCATGGATTCTGGCTGAACACAACATCAGCCCTGAAATATTGCAGATCTCTTAACGGGATGGCTCAGCATTTCAACATTTACCTTATGTGGGTGCCGGGCCATACGAACATACCAGGGGACTACAAAACAGACGAGCTGGTAGACTCCAGCCGTGTTGAACGTCAGCCACTTGAACACCGTCTGATTGGAAGACATGCAGTGAGACTGAAGGTTGCGACTAGTGACTTCTGCAGAAGCTGTAGGGATAAAGACAAGAAGTTTATAGAAAACCTTCTCCGCAATTGCACCGCCCTAGCGAACAGGCGGGGATCAACACTGGGCTCATATTTCTTTAGGGATCTAGAAGATCTGGACGATATATATGTATATATTGTCCGACTTAAGAGCTTCTTGAGGCGCTCAGCATGGTCCAACAGGGGATACTAGGGACATCCATATTTCTAGTTTCCGTGGTATCACAAAAGACTATATAGTGTAAGTGAGTCTGTCTATTCAGACTGCCACACTGACCTAACCTAACCTAACTATTAGAAGAAAGGTGTTTAAAGTTTAAAAATAATTATATTTCAAATGGGTCGATAGAATATCCTGAATTTTTGCACATTTGTTTCATATAAAGTCTAGTTTTCTCGTATCGCATTTCAAAGAATGTCAGTGGAAGTTTATTAAGCATATAATAGTAAAACTAGTATAAGAAAAAAAAACACAAAAATTCTCCCTAATTGTAAAAAGCACTGGGTCGGAAAACTAGCAACATTTTAACTAATTCAATGTGATTTAAAAAAAAAAGTTCAATCGTTGTGTTCACATCTACCTCTGTTTTACTCCTTGTTTTTATTTGCCTTCAGTTATCTACTCAGTTTGTTCTTCCTCAATAATTTTACTCGATAAATTACTTCGAGTAAAAAATAATAAGCCGGAGTTTCAAAAATATCTGATCTCTATTCAAATTCATTACAACTTTTATTAGTTTTGAGTAAACGAACACAGCCGTAGCAAATTTTTAAAATTTTGACAATCTTTTGTTACGGTACTTTTTTTACGGTACTAATGATACTTTTTCAAGAACACAATAGATTTTTCTTGTTTAAGAAAATTTGCAGTAACCACACCAGTGCCACAGTTCTTAACAATGTCTAGCTTTTACTAAAAGCTTTATCTAATAGAAATTATTTCTTTGAACTTTGTGTACTTGATCTTTGACAAAGGTAATAGGTAACCAGCAACAGAAATAAATTTATCTTAAACGATAGATTTGCGAAATTTTATTTAAAAAAATTGCAACCGTATCCATAACTGTTTAGGTCGAAGGTTTGTGATCTCTCTCTCTTCTCAAAAGTAAAAAATATCGCCCCCCCCCCCCCCCTATCACTCACCACTCTCTGTCTCTCTCTCTCTCTCTCTCTCTCTCTCTCTCTCTCTTGCAAATTGTAATTTGAACTGTATTAGCCAAGAATCTGATTGAAATGGATAAAAACCAGCGCGAAAATTTCAGCAGAACAACTAATTTTTTATATATCTGCACCCTTTTATGTTGATGCAAAAGACAGTTTGCATCAGTAACTGTAGACAGTTACTACAGTTACCGCTTCTAATGGTTAACTAGTCAGCCAGACGAACTGATATCGCTCAATCGATTTAAAAACACATGAAACACACTTGGTCAGAAAATACTTGAAACTTTCAACGCTTTCTTTTGTAAGTTACAGTTTTGCTGTATCAAACGATACACATACATATATGATATGCAAAGATAACATATTTTGCCAATGCAGCAGGTCAAACATGGAGTCAAACATGGACTACACATGACGGCAAAAATTACACATGAAATGTATAACGCAACCGAAATGGCAACACTGTTTATGAATGATGTGCAATATTTAATCACGGATCTCCGAGGCACAGATCTTCGTAGACAAAGAGATCGTACGTTTTCAATTAATTAGTTAATTAAATTGTATTCTCTAAATACAAACATTTTACAAGTACTTTAGTTTGCAAAATGTTCGTTAATTATAATTATTTTTGTCTTCCTTCAAACTGAATCAACAAATAAAAAAATTTTAATTTCTTTCGCTGCAAAAAGACTCTTCGGACTTTGGCATCCAGTACTGTACACACATGTGCACATATTTTTTTAGATGTGCGGAAAAGTACAAATAAACTTTTTTATTAAAGCACTTAATACCAATGTTCGGGTTGTGTGCACTTCACGTTTGCTATCCCAAAAGTTGTGACTGCACATCATTCAAATTTTTTACAGATGATTCATGAATGAATAATGGAAACATCACAAAAATATGTTCATAAACAATAAGAAAGAGACTATCAGAAATGCTAGTAAAAATTGTATTTCCGAAACAATCGATAGGTCGTATTAACTAACTTTACTTAAATAAAAGCTATATGAACAAATTCATACAAATTCGACACTTTCAATCCTGTTGCGCAAAATATGTGTACGAAAATACTTGTTTTGAATTGATGTTTATAGTGGAGCAGGAAGGTTTGCCGTTCAACAAGAAATTATATGAAATTTCAAACTTAATAAATGCAAGAGGACGGGCGCAATTCTGAACAGGTTCATAATTGGACACGTGTTATATTACACCAGATAGGAAACACATGAAATGTGTTTGAAGTATTAGCAGATAATATAATCGTATCAGTGCCTCTATGGTCGGATGTTATGGTGAATATACATAGACTTCTTTAACGATTCCATTTTTTAACTTTTCTTCCTTAGATTCATTAAACAGATAAATAACTCAAATATAAAATAGATCAAGTATAAAACTGACTGTTTTAACTTTAAATTTTAAATGATGGAAAGGTAAATTTGCAGTAAAATAGTGATACATAAGATTTCTGAAAAGACACGCGGTTCATTTCATATTGAAAAATGACGATTCAAAATAAGCCGACGGTTTTTATGCTTCCAAAAAACCAAGATCTCAGTTTTCAAAACCGAACTAATCACGCAATAAATTTAAGCGATAGAGGGAGCTCTCAACCTTCAAACTTCTACATTCATCCCAAAATAGCCATTCTTTACCTAATCTGTTAGGCTCTGAGTTAGACGTAAGGTAACCATAGTAGTGAAACCGGTCTTTATAATTTCGGTGGGTATTGCAAAAAACTCAATGAACGAAAGTAGGATTTGAAGAATACTGCCTTCAATTTCAGCGTAAAATTCTCTGATGATGTCATTTGTGTAGTAAGAGCAATCGCCGTTTTCATGTAACCCATTTCCGCATAGTCTAGGGAGGCACGGCCATGCTCCGCATTCACGTCCAGCCATCGGGTAAATACCCATTACAAAAGAAAGCATGGAAGTACATTCCCCTTGACTTCCCTAATAATAATTTTGCAATGGTGATATACCACATCGGCCCCCATATATTTGGGACCGAAAGAGTTGCAGATTTGAGCTATATCTGCAGGCATTCGACCATTGGTCAATTAACGCGTGGATACGCCGTATCATGATGAAGAATATTCAGCAGGTCGATTCCAAGAACCACTATTTTAGTCCGCAAGATGCGAAAGACGGATCTCCGTTAGACCTGCAAATGATGGATGTTTAGTCGTGTTCTTCGTAAACGAAGAGGTAATAAAATGCCTTTACTAGGGTCTACCCTCAAGTAATCGAAAGTTTTTTTCTCCTCCATAAAATTATCGATATCCTTCCTTAAGGACAGATATAAATTGTTGCTCCAGGTCTGTTAAAGCAATAACCGCTAAACGGACACAGCTTCACAGTTTCCCGCCGAAAAATCGTATTGAGCTATGGATGTCAAACAACCATTAATATCACATCAATGTAGCAACAGACGTATTCTAATGACAAAAAGGTAGGAGAACGAAAAGCCACATAACAATCGGGGAGTCTTCAAGCGTATCATCTCATTCTTTGGGGGCAATATAAAAATATGGCTTGTTCGGTTTTAGGCACGATGGTGTATCGTGTTTTATGATCGATTTCGAGCAACTATAATGCGATGCAACTGCCCACTTGTTTCTATTAAGTTTGTAATTTCTTATAGAAATCAAGATTCGTACAGCATTTTGCACCTGTTAAAGCACAAGTTTCCTGTTTTATTGTAATCATTAATACGATGGTAACATATTCGAGCATGCTTTTTGTACAAGAATGTTGAAAGTATTGAACTGAGTGACATAGTTTTTATCAAGGTGTAATTAGAGCATTTGAACTGTGATTGCATTAAATATTGTAAATAGACTGAAAAATTTACGATTTAATATTGGAGAAATAACTCTTATTAGCAATTCTGAAAGTAAGAGCATGTTGGATCGAAAAAAAAGATTGCTTAATGTTATCTTCCTGATTTGTATGTACACATTTTGTAAGTTAATAACATATGAGTTGTTTCCTTCATTATTCTTTCATGAATCATCCCTACAAAATTTGAATGCTTTTTAATCACAGTTCTTGGGACAACACACATGTAGCACAATGTATGTGTCAGGCGCTTCAGCAAAAAAAAGTTCATTTGTATTACACTTTTCCATAAATCTATAAAATTATGTGAATGTGTATATTGGTACTTCCAGCCGCAATATTCGAAGTCTCTTTTTGCAACAAAAGAAACAAGTAATTTGATCATCAAAATGGTGGGAAGAAAGAAACCCATCACCTGCTCAAAAAATGGGGATCACGTATGAACACTTTGCAAGTTAAAGTACATATTAGTCAATTATAGATAGAAAAGATTAATAAACCAGTCTTTGGTAATAATATATTGGCTCGGAAATTCGTAGTTTGTTATGCACCATTCTTAATATTCTTGGAACGGGTGGCTGAGTATCAAAAAAAGAAATTATTTCAAACGCGGAGTAAATGCTAGGGAAAAGTTAATTATTGCCGGATGCATCATTTCGGATAACGATTTATAAATTTTGAAAATATCGGTTACGATACGGTTTGCCGAAATAAGTGTCGGTGCACGGATCTCAGAAGTTATTTTTTCCATTTTCTATTAACTTTTAACATTTAGGGACGTAAAGGGAAAATTTGTCCAACATTACTTTAAAAATTAGCTTTCCTTTCCAAATATGTACTTCTCAAGACCATAGTTTAGTTTTTAGTTTTTCCCCGTTGATATGATGCATCGTATACTCACTTGCTTAGACGGTTTCATATTTTTATCACCCATTTATAACAGCTGTAATGCCTAGCAAACGTTTTTGCTTTAAAAATACATTTGTTGATGTATTCAGAAAATTTTCACTTTGCAAAGTATGAATCATATCTGCATTGGTTCCTAAACCAATTTCGTCAGAATTTCCGATAAGCAAACATCTGCGCTAAATTAGAATCAAGCATTTTTGCGGTGAGCAAAAAGTTTTTCCAAAACGTGATATTGTTGATATTGTAATACACAGTGTTCAGAGATCTGTAAATCTTGGGAATTATGTAGATAATTTGGAAATGAAAGCCGGCAATCGAAAATGAAAGGAAGTAGTTCTGTGATGAGTTCTACTCAAAAACATATCGCTCTGCTGGGTATTAACATGCCACCCTTAAGATCCATGTAAAAAGAAATGGCTACGTCGACTTGGTCAGAATATAAACGGATATTTTTTTTTTTTTTTTTTGCTCTGTACAAAAAATCTTCAATTTTTCAATACAAAAATTGTGCTGAAGAAGATAAATTTTTACATATCTTCAAACCGGCTAAATTTTCAAACGTGCTAAATCAAGTAAATTAATTACAATTGCTCGATTTGGAACCAAGTAGTGCATATTTCACTTTGTGCCAATCTACTAGTGTAAGAAAATGTATTATAAAGTCTATTGTGGAATCAGAAAAGTTTTTAAAAGCATGGTAATGTATTAACAAAATATTTCGCGTCTAGCTGGAGAACTTCTAAAATACCCCTAAAAATGGGTGTGCTCAATTAAAATACTTGATATTTACTTGTACTATAGCATTTGGCCAGATATGCTAGATGATGTGGTGATATGTATAGTAATCTTAATTTTTAGTTGCGCATCGAATAATGAAACTTTTGTTCAGGATTTTTAATGTGCTCAGTTCTATTTTTACAGATTCCAACTTTTCTAAATCCCCGATTTCGGTTATGTTTCCATTACTGTTTTCAAATTAAGTGTGCGGTGTAACGTTGTTTTTATTTTAATTTATCGAGTTTTAAAATTTGTATTAAATTCTCTCACGGAAATCCTCGTCCCTACAGACAGAAAAAAAGAGGACAGTCTATTTTCACAAACTTTTCTTGGGTACATTTTGTTTAAATAATACAACAGTACTTACCTGTGAATAGTTGCAGCGCCAGGATGATCACACACAACCTTTGATAATCGTACCGAATTGATTTATATGACTTCACTATTAGGGCCATTATTTGAATCTTCTGTTTAAGAAAAGAATCAGTGGTTTATATGACTTGGATAAAGTTTTTTGGCGAAACCTGTTTAATTCTAGATATAGATCACAGCAAATGACAAAGTTGTACATATACAAGTCTACGCTAAAGTATATTGAATTGTATTTCAGTCGAAAAGTCACGCCAAACTTTCTCAAGAACAGCCAAAATGTTCTTGAACCCAAATTAACTCTAAACCATTTCTTTATAATAGACTGTTAAAGTGTATAGTTTGTGATTCTTTTAGCATGCAGTGTTGTAGAGCTGAAACATAAGCAAAATGTAGATCCGATGAATGAAGAGAGGAGCAAACTTTTAGTTGATTGTAACAGTGTTGCCAGCTGTTTTCTTTCCGTTTAAAGAAATAGTAAAAATAAAATATAGTACATTTGGAAAGTTGCATCACTTAAAGAAAATAATGCGATGAAATAATTATAACCTTCGTTTGCGCCAAGAGAATGGTGGTGCTTCAACTACCTGTTACTTTCACGATGAATTTAGTGGTTCATATGGAACTAACGCAATTGCTTTGAACAAATTTCCGTTAATGTGGCATTCACAATGGTGACTTCTTTTGAGCTTGTAACCAATAAATTTCATTTTTTCGATTGATTAAAATCAAGATATTCATATTCCAAAATTACTGGCTGTTGGTACATATATATATGTATGTATATATATATATATATATATATATTCATATTATATATATATATATATATATATATATAACATATTTTTGTTTCATTTTAAAGTCTACAAGAAAATGCTACGATTTAAAGGAGGGTTTTTCTGAATAAGCATTAAAAAGGAAAAAAAGCATTAAAAATTAGATATAAATATAGAAAAGCCTGAAATATGTCTAAAACAGCAGTAAGAAAAATGCTACTTCAGCTCGGCCTTTTGCGTTTTTAAGATGCCAATTTGATGACCCGTTCGCTTCGAACAGCTAACATAATTTTGTTCGGCCCGTCTTCATTATTGTTCTCTATGTTGCTTCAAAGCAACATCTTTGGAATCTAAATTTTTATTTACAATTCAATTACAGTGAGTCACAGTGAAAATGGTCCACCTGTGACCAACCACTTTAAAGTGTAAAAAATCAAAGAAATCAATATAAATACCAAATTTTTTTTGTTAATTCAATAAGTATATTTTATTCCACTAATAATTACAGAGAAAAATTCATTAATTCCATTACATTTTTCTTAAAAATAATGATAAGGCAAAATATGAGAAAAATTCATGTCACAGTGAAAATGGTCCACCTTTAAAAATCGGCAATAATTATAGGAACTTTTTCAACACCTTCTTTTGTTTTATTCTGTTTACCGTTATTAAACCTTTTGCATTCAACGAGCACGTTTTACATCGATTCATTCCGTTGTTTCATTCTAAATTTGACAATGGGCCGCCATACTACACTTGAGATGCGAAATTTAATTATTAAGCACCATCGAAATGGAAAAAGTCAGAGAGAAATCGCTCAAATTGTTAACAAACCTCGTTCGACAGTTGCAAATATCATAAACCGGTTTAAAAATGAAAATCGAGTTATAAATAAGCCGAAAATTAGCCCAAAAAAGCTATTCAGTGAACGCCAAGAAAGGTGGATTGTTAACCAAATCAAGTTAAGTCCAAGACTGAGTGCACCGAAACTGAGGGATTTGGTTGAGAAACACTTCAGTATACACTGTAATTCCGAGACAATTTGGAGAGTCTTGCAAAGGGATGGACTAAATGGTAGAATCGCACGCAAGAAGCCCTTTATTAGCCCAAAGAATAAAAAAATTCGTTTGGAGTTTGCTCACAGCTACGCCGGGAAAGATTTTTCATTCTGGAAGAACGTCATATTCACGGATGAGAGCAAATATAACATTTTTGGGTCAGATGGCAGGGTAAACGTGTGGAGAAAACCCAATCGGGAGATGGATCCTAAGCATTTGCGACCGACAGTTAAACATGGTGGCGGCCACGTTATGGTTTGGAGTGCTTGTTCGGCTAATGGTGTTGGTAAATTGCATTTTGTTGATGGGATTATGGACAAAATCTAATACCTAAATATTTTGCAAAACAATCTCCTACAAAGTGCTGAAAAACTCGGAATAAAAGACACCTTCCATTTTTATCAAGACAATGATCCAAAGCATTCGGCTGGAATTGTAAGAGAATGGCTACTATATCGTTGTCCCAGAGTTACCGCCACAATCACCAGATTTAAATATAATTGAAAATTTGTGGCAGAAACTGGAAAATGAAATACGAAAACATGACATTTCGAACAGAAATGACTTGAAAAAGGCCCTTTTGGAGGAATGGGATAAAATAAGTCCGGAATACACAAAAAAGCTAGTAGAATCTATGCCACATCGCATAAGATCAGTTATACGTCAAAAAGGATATCCAACTAAATACTAGGAATACATTTTCCTATACATTATGTAATATTTTGTCAAGTGGACCATTTTCACTGTGACATGAATTTTTCTCATATTTTGCCTTATCATTATTTTTAAGAAAAATGTAATGGAATTAATGAATTTTTTTCTGTATTTATTATTGGAATAAAATATACTTATTGAATTAACCAAAAAAATTTGGTATTTATATTGATTTCTTTGATTTTTTACACTTTAAAGTGATTGGTCACAGGTGGACCATTTTCACTGTGACTCACTGTATATCTCTTTGGAAATGTAATTTACTCATCATTTCTATTCTAAAACCATTTTTTTTTTTGGAATACTTTATTGGATGATTGGAATCTTCTTTTCCCAAAAAAAAAAAACTGCCTCTATAAGTCCCAAGCCAACACCATGGGATAAATAATTTTGCCATTTTTAGGCCGCTATTATGTGTTTCACATGTTTTGACCGGTATAACCACTTGTTCTGCCGCTTTTTCCAAAAATGCTAAAAATCATAGCGCATTGACCCGACAAAAATGCTTTCGCAAAATAGTGCTAGAAAAACACCAAATGTGACGCTACGGTAATACTGGCTGGAGCATAATCCAATTAAGACACAACAAAATTAAAAGAGGTCAATGCCAATTTCACGACATTGTTTACCTTCAGCAAGAAGGTAGGCAGCTTTCAAACCTGAATTCGTACGATGTCTCTCTAAATCAGTTACGCGTGAAACATTTTTCGATATGTTGGCATTCGACACTCTTACTTCCGTACGAAAACAAATACGAAATACTACATTTCACCCGAAACAACAAAGAGAAACTGATTGGACAATACAACAATACAACTTTATCGGCAAAAAGGAAAATTATGTTATCGTTCTTTTCTGCAATGTTGCCACATCGCCGTGACAGCTTTGATTCCGCGAAGTAAACAATGTTCAGAATCAAAACAGTAGTGGTGTGCAAAAAAGAGCAGACTGTTCTTTTTTCACTGTGATTGCAAAGTCACAGTTGGTCACTGTGATTGAAAATAGCAAATCACTGCGATTGCTCTTTTTTTCTACTAAACCAATGCCACTCTCTTAAAAGAGCAATCTGATTGGAAAATCACAGTATTCGCAGTGAATCGCTGCGATTGCTCTTTGCACTACTTCTTATATACTGTGATTCAGTTAGATGTGTGACTGAATCACAGGGTGCGCTTTATATTATGATTGCTCTTTTTAACAACACAGGAATGGCTATGGTAGTTGCTCGAAAATGTGTTTGTCACAGACGGCGTTGCATGTTTTTGTAGGTATATACAGTTTGATACCAAACACAGAGACAGGTTGTTTCGTTAAGTTACATGAATTGTTGTTTTTGTTATTTTACTGTTTAATTGAAAAATACATGAATTGTTTTCTGTGTTACTTAATATTTTTCTGTTACTTTGTTCATATTTATTTAAAAAATTGTTCATCAACCGTAATTTTTAGTTGTTTCTGTTTGCAGTGCATTTGTTTTGTTCTCCTTCAAGGTCTGAGCGCTTTACGCTACAAATCGCAGTTTCAATCACCGTTTATAATCGCTGTGATTGACAAATCGCAATCACAGTTTTCACTGTGATTGGCAAATCACCGTTTTGCACACCTCTACAATACAGGAAATTGTGTTTTGCTTAAAAAATTGAAAAAAAAAGTGCAAACGGAATACATTGCCCAAATTTTTCGTCGTCATTCCGTTCTGCAGTATTGACTTCAAAGGAATATGTGTCATCCTCTTGACATCACAACAGATTGGTTTGGCAGATTTGTGTATAATTTTATTACATTTTGAAGTATTGACCACAAAAGAGTTACGCAACGGCGATGACGCCGACAGAATGAACTCACATATTTAACGCTGTTTGAGATAATTAGGAAATGTTTTTAGCATGAAAATATAGGCAAATTATTCGCATATAGGGTTGCATTAATCTATTATAGTGCCATTCCTTAAGGTTTTGGTAACTGTAATGACACCAAACAGGAGACCCAATTAAAGATATCATGCATCAAGCACATTGAATGTAGTGAACGAAGAACTCTCTGTCTTTCTCCCTTTTTTCCCCTTACCAGTCATGGTCTGCAAAAGGCACAATATCATATAAATCTGGTATATTTTATTTCACAGACGTTTACTTAATTTATCACATTAAATATATTAGGGAATATTTCTATCAAAATCGGCTGGGCAAAAAACTAATGTAGGTACAATTGTTGGAATTGACCGTTTGTCTACTCATCGCATTAAATTCTGACAACGTCTCAAAAGCATGGTCCTCCCTTTCCTGCGTCACCCACCGAGGTCGTTGTTGATGTACCATTCAGCCAAGGCAATCACTGCATGTCAATATCGCTCTTCAGCCAATGCAATTCAAAGCCAATATTCTTCATTAATGATGACGGATCTATGTATATATCTTTTAACATTTTTCTCATGAAGATTAATGATTAGATCTGCCTACAAGCAACGCCCTATCGTGATATAGACGAGATGTATAAATTTGTCCACCATTCCAAAGTTCTAATTATCAATCTTTTCGCAGCGTCCCAAATAAGTACACTCTTGGCTCGTCAAAGCAAATAGCCTTGGTTTATCCTCGTTTACCTTCTCCGCTCTTACCAACTATGCTTTAGAGTTAGCAGCAGAAGGCAGTAGTACTATCAACGCAGTTTCAGCCAGAAATATCTATATCATCAGCGTACACAATTGGAATTGATAGTATTTCAAAAGCGAATAAAACTTGTCCTGTGAATTATTGTGCAATATTTTATAGTGGCTGCCGTAGCTTAGGACATTTATTAACGAATACCTGAAATCGTTTTGGAGTGGAGTACGAACCTGTTTTAACTATAAACGATTTTTTATGCGGACATATGCTTTCTGATGACCAATTTTATCAATGGATGTGAATGAAATAAATAATAAGAAGAGGATAGAAATCGTGACGTCAAAAAATTGCGTAGACTTGCGGTTATATTTTTGATTGAAATTTGGCCAGTTACATAAAAGCGCGAAAACATTTAATAAAAAATGCAGAATAAGAAAAAATAATTAACAAATGTCACATTCTTTTTATCTTCCTTGGAACTAAACATTCGTGAAGAAGGTGGTCTGACAAATTTGACACTATTTATGGATAATTCGAATAAATTATCATACTAATCATTGGCCCTTTACGTTTTTTTTTTATCGAATTTTTATGTTTCAATATAAAAAACAATCCATAATGTGAGATGACAGGAGTTACCAATGAACAGAAGCGCCCTTCCTTACTAAAAATTTGCAAGTCTGCGCTTGACGCTTAGGTATTAGGCCAGATTTTTTTCTTTATTATGCGTTATTCCGCTAGCTCATGTATGAAACTTCTACTACTACTCCTAATTTGACCAATGAAGTTTCTTTTTGGAGAAAAGTATTAGTTAATTTTCTTGGACTTTTTATTAAAAAAAATGTTCGCTAAGCAAGTCATTAAGAGTAAGTAATTGTGTTTTATTTCCCACTAAGCTGCTAAATATTAATGTGATTGAAAACTTTTGGCCACTGAATTACATAACTTAAAAAATTGTCAATTAATTAAATATTGTATTAATTTTTAATATTATATTTCAAAAATAAACTACATGAACAATTTCTACATCTTAATATGTATTTAATTTTTTCATATTTTATTTATTGGCCATGTTTTTAATTTGTCAAAAATAAAAAAGGTGTAAGAGGTTCCCATTTTTTCAATTTGCCTCTTTTTTGGAGACTTGATATTAATTTTTTGTCATCTTCTGGCAACACTGTTGTCAAATGTTAAGTTTTGCCACAATAATGAAGTTTCCTTTATATGGTAACGCTGTGGCTTTATTTTAGAATTGTGCAATGCAAAAAAATTAGTGAACATTTAAAATTATATGACATAGATTTCCAGGGGCGCAAATTTTCTTGTCAAAATTCATAATCGAAAATTTTTCTATTGTAGTTGGCTTTCAACAAATATCAAATAAAGAAAATTTTTTCTTACCATGAGCCAAAAGTTTGATTTTCCATTCACTCACTATCTGTCCCTTTTCTATCAGGTCCTATATTTCAAGTTTCAGATGACTTCTAAACAAAATTTTCCTCAAGTGTAATAATTGAACATGAGTAATACTCGGAAAGCAGCCGGAAACACACACACACACAAAGTATAACATGTAATATATATATTCATATTTTTGTTTCTCATTTGGAATGTTTTTTTATTTGAAATACAAAATAATGTGCATTTATCATTACCATTTGGTGTGTCATCTTTGCGCTTTTCACTTATTTTCTTGACACTTCAACCGTAACTTTTATATTCTTTACATTTCCAGATTTTAATTCAATGTGGTCATGTATAAACGACGATATTGCAATTTGATTTATAAAATTAACCATAATTTATACTGAAAGCATTTTTTATATTCTTCTATTATATTATTATTATATTTTGTATAGGAAAAGTAATTCTGCTTGAATATCAGGGTCAGGTCCTGATTACATGTTCAAAAATATTTATTGAAGATTTTATTACCAAATTTTCGTGGTAAAAAGTTCTTCAAACATTCAATAAACTATTACGAGGGCGGTCCCAAAATTTACTTTATTTTTCAACATAATCTCCTTTTAGCTCGATACACTTTTTCCTGCGATATTCAATAGCTTCTACCCCCTGTTTATAGCAAGAACTGCCAAACTCCTCAAAATTTCATTGTTGGCAAATCGTTTACCACCGAGCCATTTTTGCAAGTTTGGAAATAGAAAATAGCCCGAGGGAGCTAAATCTGACGAATAAAGAGCTTAATAAAGCAATTCGAATTTTAATTCATTAATTTTGACCATTGCGGTAGGGGATATGTGAACTGGAGCATTGCTCTGGTGAAACAACACTTTCTTTTTCGCCAAATACGGCCTTTTTCCATAAATTCATCACCTAAATGGTGCAATAAGTTAACATAATATCTGCTGATGGATTTTCCTCTCAGGTAATCAATAAAAAAAAAACAGACGCCTTGCCTGCAGATGGAACCGTCTTCGCCTTCATGGACACGATTCTCCCAATGCACTGCTATGGCTTTTCTTTTGCCTCAGGTGTGAAGTGGTAGATCCGTGCCTCATCCACGGTTATAAATCGACGCAAAAATTTGGGTTTATTCCGATGAAACATCGCCAAACACTCTATTGAAACATCTTCACGATGCTGTTTTTGCTCACAGCTTTTCATCTTCAAATCTTTGGTCGATATAACACTTTTTGAAAAGTCTATCAATTCAGCTAGTCACGCACCTTCAGCAGGGGATCATGCAATACCATTTCGTGGAGTTTCTTAACCGTGTCTGGCGTGAACACCTCAATTGGTCGACCACTACGGTGATCATCTTAGCACCTCGTACTGCCTCGTTTAAACTCTGCTGCCCAATATTTCACAGTCGTAAACGAAGGAGCAAACTCCCCTAGAGTAGAATATAGCTCGGCTTTGATACTGGTGGGTCTCAGACCTTAAAACGTATGTTTTATAAGGTTGGGAATTTTTAACAAAATAATTTTGTTCAAACTACTGGCACCATCTTTCGTCAAGTCGGCTAATTTTGGAACCGCCCTTGTATGAATTGAACTAGAAATAATTAAGAAAAGTAAAAAGTGCAATGTTTAATAAAATCGCAACACTTTTAAAAGTGTTTACATACGTAAGAGACTCGTTCATTCCTCTTTTTACCCCGTTTTTAATATGTAGATCGTGTTCTAGTTGCATATTTTTAAGATACCCTAAAATTCGGGGATTCATCCAAAACACCATGTATATATAGTTTACGTGATGGCGGGCTTACGATGTAAAATAAAATATTCACGTTTCATGTATCTCTTTGTCAAATAGCAGTGAATATTTTTCTTTCCATTCTATTAAGGTGATGAAAATCTCACGTTTTGCAACTTGAGAATAATTACAGGATATTTCAATTGAAACTCGCTGAAAATTGAGATTAAATTTCACATTTCTTATTAATGTCTGTATCTATATATGAACTTGCAAAACTACTTATCCGTTTTGCAAACTATATTTATGGGCGTCATCGATCGTGCTATAAATAACTTTGAATTCATATATTTTAAAATGTTCTGTCTTTTAGACTTTGGATTATAAACAAAATTCATAATTTGACCACTTCATTCGTAATTTTAAAACTTTTGGGTTTTCTGGCCACTAGATAAAAAGTTACCATGGAGAATTTTTTAGCCACATAATGCAAAATATTATGAAAGATGCTAGACTAAAAAAAATTATTCGAAACGGTCAATTTCTCCATGTGTCCCTTTTTGCTCATCCCGGTCAAAAAAATCCTTCATGTGTTTCCCTTTGTTTCAATTTTTTGTCATTCCTATTAATTCGCAAACGGGTAAGTGTCTCGTACCTCTGGCTGCGACACTTTGAAAACAAAAACACAGCTGCTTAGAACTACGTTTATTTTATTTTAAAATTATGTCGTTTCGTTTAAATTTAGTAAGGTTAAATAAAAATTGAAATGAGATACAATGGTTCTTTTAGATCGACTTGACCTGTTTTCTTTTAGTGTTTTTGCCCGCCCAAGTTCGGTGATCAACTGCTGCTTTTCAAATTTGTCTGTAGCGTCTGCAACATCTTGTTGAAAGGCAAACCACAGAGTTGCATTTTTCTCGAGTTGCATTCCGAAGACTTAAATTGAAGTCAACTGCACAGATTTGCCTCAAGAGATAAGCGAATTGATTTTCTACGGATACCGATGGATCGGCGTTCAAACATGTTTGTTAAATTTGGTACGCTTCACACATAGGGTGATTTTTTAATCGTAGTTTTTTTTAAAAATCGAATAAAACACTCAAATTTGCATTACATATTAAAATTTTTTATTGGAATCGATAAGTTGGTGTTTGCCATTTAATTTTTAAAGATAATTTCATGTAAATGTTGTCCGCGGCTCCGTCTCAAAATGTCCATTTGGAAGGTCCAATTTTTCGTCAATTTTTCGAGCATTTCGGTCTTTATTCCACGAATAACACGTGTTATGTTACCCTGTAAGGCTTCAATAGTGTTCGGCTTGTCCACATAGACTAATGACTTGGCATAGCCCCACAAGAAATAATTAAGAGGCGTTAAATCGCAAGATCTTGGGGGCCAACTCACAGATAAGCCAAGTCGAGAGATAAGCTGCTAAAAAATTCCTTGTGGTTGAGTAATACATGCCGGTCGCTACGTCTGCAATATTTTCTTTGGTACGCACTCTACGCATGCGAGTCGACGGTTTTATATCCAACAAAATAAATTTGATGCGAAATTTGGAGATAACAGCACGAATTGTTGATTCAGCAAGTCGATTATAACGACCATAAAATGGTTGTATCAAACGATGCACATTTTTCACAGAGCACAAATTTTGACAATAAAATTCAACGATTTTCAATCGTTGCTCGTTTGTTAGTCTCTCCATGATGAAATGGCAGAGTATACTGTACACTTTACCAACCAGTGCTGCCAACCTGAAAAACTTAAATCTTAAAAAATCACCCTGTATTTACAATGAAAATCACACATTTTCAGGTTTGCTGGTTGTAATATACAAATTCTAAAATCATTTCTATGTCCATAGGCATAGCAAGGGCGGTGCTAGAGGGTGGCGGGCTTAGTCCACTAGAAATTTAGGACCCCACAGGTGCAATTGCACCTAGTTGAGGTCAGTCTCAGGGATGCACTAATAATATTAACTATCAATACATACACACATACATACAAGCTAAATATCGATAATATGGCCAACATAAATATCACATGTTATTTACATGAGTTATTTGGAATAATAAATATATTTTCTTTGTTTAGAGTGATAAATATAATTCCTTCGTTTAGAACAAGTATCTTCTATTTATATATAACATCAAACAAAAATATTGTAAACAAACTAAATATGATAAGGAACACATGAACATGTTTTATCACGAACAAATAAACAACAGCTTAAACCAACCCAAACATGTTTATCTATGAAAATAGAGATTAAGATAAAATAATTAAAGCAAAGGATAAGACAAAATATTTAAACAACCCTTAAAACAAGATCATGAAAATGTAAATTGTAAACAAGATCATAAAAGTATCATGAATGTTTTTTGAAAGGCACAAACATGTTTATCTGCTAGTATTTACGGAAGAGAAAAATAAATCGTGGAGTTAGTTAAGAATATACCATAGAATAACACATAGTGTAAAGTGTCTTAGCTCAAGTTAAAATATATAAAAAAATAATAATAAATAAAAGTAGACGCATAGACGTCGAGAAGAAAAATATTTTGTTTTGTTATTTTTAACAACCACCAAAATTATTAATTCGCGCCGCCGCCGGCTATTTTTTGACGAGCGGAGTCGCCGCCGATTCAATCGGCTTCAATAAGCCGCTATTGATATCAACTGGTTTCGGCCGCGCCGATTGCATACTCTTTCATTCGAGCTAAGAATTTTGTATTTCATATCTAATGTTTTACCACTATGCATATGTGTAAGCTTTTTAAACAAGTCCCGTTAGGCATCGTTTTGTTAATTCCAAAAATATTAATTTCGAAAATGAAATGAAGTAAAGGTGCCTTGAAGATTTTTTCTTAATAAATAATAACCACGAACCGTCAATTTCTGACGAAGATTGTGTTGGACGTGAGAACAATATAATATACTACCAGAAAATGCTCGTCAATCAGTTGGATACAAAAATATTCAGCGAAAGTTGTAATTAATAGTAGGGCAACAGCCGAGTGTTGGCGTTATTTTGGAAATGCTCCTGGTTATTAGGTTGTGTTTCATTACATGTGGGAATTTTTGATCAATACTTTGGTGATGGCTACAGCGACCCATTTTTTCACTTAGTAGAACTATAGAATACATAAATTCTTGAGGTTATTAAAATATGTTTTGCTTGCGGTTATTTGACACCTTGGCGGGACTTAATTTTTGGATTATTTCTAAAAAGGGGCCTTTTTTAAGACTTTGTTGAATACATTTATCTTAATATTTGACTTTTGTTTTTTAATATTTGCCTTTGATATTTTTTTATATTTTACTTTTTAATTGCTCCTTTTCAAATTTTACCCCCGTCTTTGTTGTTTGTTGTGTTATTGGTTGATTGTTGCTAGTGTGATCCTTGCTGAATGATTTATTCCTAATTCTTTCCCACTCTTAATGTCCACCTCACGGCCAATCGCTACATATACACATTGTTGTCATTCTGTAGGTGTACTTCCATCCAAACTATAATAATGCGCCAAACTACAATAGACCTTCTGTTTTCTGCTTGGGATCTAAAACTCCAGCACGTGTTAGCCGGTTATAGCAAATTACGCATGGATTTGTTCAACAACACATTATATGTAACGTTGTATCATCCATTTCATAATACTACACAAATAAAAATTATCAAGTGCGAATAATTTGCATAGGGTTTGTTTACATTGTATTGTGTTAATCTGATTTCGCATAGTCGCTAAAATTTCCTTATTTTAACGACAGAAATAACAAAAAGTATTATTAGACTTGCACTAAATGGTAATTTAAATTAAGGGTGGCTGAAGACAGCTTCAATTAATTATATGACTATATGCCATCCACTTTAGGAATGCTCAATTTATAGATAATTATGTTTATAAAGATGCACCACATTTAGTTGTAAATGGCGACAAATATTTTTTCCAATAAAAAACTAGCTGCTATTTTTCGAGTAAATCTATTGCGCCACGACTGAGTTCTTGTTAGGAGTGCGTAAATAATGAAAGCAGAGGTTGATTTGTTTTTTGTAACATTTTGAATTGCGAATAAATGTATACTGGAATAACTGATGCTTCACAATTGCACAATTCACAATAAAATAGAAAGTTTTTAAAATATAATGAATAGATTGTTTGAACCTTACAAAATGCAGATAATGAAAGGAGTATATTTATATTAAGTTTAAGTGCACATTTTCCATCCTAGATAAAAATAATAACATATTAGTGTCTTATTTATTTCAGAAAGTTCTGAAAAGTTTTTGTAAGTCATTGTGATTTTGCATAAATATACCTGTTCGCATTCCCAGCAAGTAGTGATGTGTATTGGTGCAACAATTTGGGAATTTAAATATCTTAAATGAAGACGTGCAACAGAATTTGCATCCGGAATTTCATTCCGAAGATTGTGGGGCTCAAGATGATAAAACAGGGACATATCTTCCAAGCAATTTCTTTTTTTCGGGCTTAGAGTTACTATCCAACAAACGGATAACTTGGCCAAGGAACCGCCATCGCCAATTTACTTAAAATTTGTCTCCTTCTTTACGTTAAACAAAGTTTACGAGGTAGCACCACATAAACCCAAAATTTCTGATATACAGCCAAGCTTGGTCAACCTAAACACTTCTACAAACTGTCCCAAAGATGAGAAAGAACTAATCTCCGGGTACATACCCAACATCACCAGGGATACCCGAAGCAACAATTCCACAATTCGACCCACCAAAAAATTACTTCGTCCATTGTCCTTTATGACATACAATCCATTTAAACTGTCCGTAAAAATTTCCACTTTCAACAAATTCTCTCTCACAGCAAACTCCAATGCTCTATAAATTGCCATCAATTCCGCCGTCAAGGATGAAAATCTCTTTTCCGTGTAAAGAGCAGACAAGATCAGTATCCTCCTGCACGAAATCAGAGCCTGTTGTATCCCCTTTAACTGAACCATCCGTGTAAAGATGCTGAAATTGCGATAGCGTAATCTCTCAATTTTCTCCCGAAACACCGAATGAATTATCTCTCTCCCAGCATCTGTCTTACTTCTTATCAGGCCTCCAAAAAAATTCAAATGTAAAAAACATTGACACCAGGTCTAGACACTATATTAACAGACGCCATGTTGTCCAAAATATCCTTAAACTAATTATAAACCACCAAATAATTAGTCTTTATGCTACCAACCGCTCCCTTAAGAGTGTTGACCGTAGGTAAGTTAAAAGCACACACTTTAGCCGACTCTTTCCCTGTATTAAACAGAAATCTAAATTCCAGGGGCAGCCCTGCCGCCAAATGGTAAACAACAAGATTCGGAGTTGATCGCATAACACCCAACGCCTCCCTCAAAAAGTCATTGGCACAAACCTTCAACTTCCCTCTCGCTCCTTTATTACTGTTGGACAAACACGACGAACCATACTCCAATTTGGACCTTGCAAAAACCCTGTAGAACAAAAGCGCCCTTTAAGGGTGCACCCCAAAATTGCAACCACTCATAATGCGCAAAAACTGGCATGTTCTATTGATCTTCAGCACCGTATCATCTACATGCTCGCGAGCTGAGCCATTCGCTGTCACAAAGAACCCCAAATACTTAATATTGGCCAACTAATTGCTAACAACCCCGTTTATACAGATCGGCAAATCGCGAGCCCGTCTGTTAAAATGCATAATGATCGTCTTGGCCAAATTAAAACCAAGCAATTCCGATTTACACAGGTCCTTGAATCTATTGATTTTTAATATTAATCTGGTCCTAGCCACCCCAAAATATCTATCATTTACAACCAGAAATAAATCGTCCGCAAACTGAAACAATGTACAAAACTCATCATTCACCTGATGAAGGCCAACTGTCAGAGTATTAAACAACGTGGAACTTAGCACATTACCCAACCAACCCATTATTAACCACCACCTTATTCCTACCCAAACACAATAACCTTCTACTGCACCCTAAATTGCTCACCGCTCTTAACGAATACACATGATTGATTACATCATTAATACACAATAGCGTGGACCTACCCGGTCTAAACTCGTAAAACCGCCTAGGCAACAGATGTTCCCTCTCCAATTTCTCCAACATATACTTCTTTAGCATCCCCTCCAAAATCTTAAGCGTCGTGCACAAGAACGAAATATGTCTATAATTCGCCACATCTCGCAGATTCTTCCCCCTCTTCCAGACTGGCATTATTCTGATGGACCTTCACACTTCAGGAAAATCCCAGCCAGTCAATCCCTTCGAATAACCTCGAACAACGACCGTTTATCGATCAACGTCAGATTTCTAATTAAATCATACGTAATCCTGTCCAGGCTAGCAGCCGAAAACGGATTCCTAGAATCAAGAAATTCGAGAAAATCTTCAGATTTAAAAACCGGCCTCAAAGGCGCCACCTCGAAACCTCTCATCCCCTCTCCGGCCTGGGACGACACCTCCAGCTCCAAACTCTCCCGCATCCCAGACAGCAAAATACTGTCCGAACCCTCTTCACCTCTCGAAATCGGTGCCTCCCCCCCAGAAAAACCGGTCACACCCCTCGAAACAGGCACAGCCACCTCAGAAAACGACAAAGCTATAACCTTTCCTACCCTTCGGTCCAAGAATTCTTAACCTCCTTGTCCATCTTATACCTCCTCAAATGCACAAAAACAGACCACGTAGATTTAATCACGGAGTCAATTGAAATTCCAGTTATCATCTCATCGAAATCAATACATTTCCTCGACTTAATGTACTCCTTCAGCTCATACTGCGCTGACTCAAACAACTCTAAATTAACCATAGTTTTGTTGCGCCTGTACTTGGTCCTGGCCGCTTGTCTCCTATTAAACACTGAGGTGCATTTAGCATCCCACCACTGCTTAGGAATGTAACTATTAACCCGGATTAATATAAGTAGTACGCTTACCATAAAAATCCTTATCCTTACTACACAAATCTTTAATAGAGTTTCCCACCCTAAGACTACAAAACTCCCCACGAATCCTTGCATGAGAAATCTTCCTCGTGTCCCTCGGACAAACTTCCGGTTCCAGAATGTCTATAAAAATAGGCAAATGTTTGCTACTTGTTAACTTACATTGACACATCATTAAAAAACGAAACATCTAATGAAAGAAAAAATTCAGACACAGGTAATTCTCCTCACACATTGCCTCGTAAAAAACTCCCCATTGGAATCACTGGACACGTTCCCCAAAAAACATGATTTCGCATTAAAATCCCTAACAATCAAAGTAAGATTAGAGCGAGTTCTAGCCACACTCAACACCGACCTCTTGGTATTGAGCAGAATATAACATACAAAATGTAAATTTTTCTTAAGGTTGAGCGTTGAGAAACGAATACACTCACCCCGACGCTAACTCCGCAAGCAACGAAAACCGAATAGTCCTCCTAATATACACTCCAACACCACCACACCCATCGTTCCTATTTCTATGTATATAAATTAAAATTTTATTATTCACATTCCTCAAACTTTGAATGTTATACTGAAGAATCCCATTGTATCTCTGAAGGGAGCTCCCCGGTAATATTATTCTTCCTCGAATTGGAATTCAACATTACGTCCATCTTATTCAAACTACTACTCACCTCTTGTCTCAATTTCGTTATAAACTTCCTATCCTCCACATTAAGTGTCTTCGATTGCGTCAAAAAGCTGGCCAATTTACTAATTTAATGGCTAAGGCCATTAATAAACTTTTCCTGTTCCATCAACTTGAGTCTCTCCGCCGCCTCCAAATAAGGTAGGATATTTAACCTTTGTCTCCATATACAATTCTTATAAGTTGGAGGATGATCCTGAGCACAATTCGTGCATAATGGCTTCTCCTCACACCCATCGCTCACCTCATGAGGTTGGAAACATCTACTGCAGCACCGAAGTCTTTCCTTACAATGTTGCACAAAATGGTTAAAACGAAAACAATTATAACGCTGCATAAAAGGCACTTAATGTTTCACCTTAATAGTAGTAAAAGAATAGAAGGTGACGTCAGGTGGCAACTCCTGTCCCTTGAATAAGATTTTCACCCTCCACGTATTCATAGCTTCACCATTAACTCTCCCTAAACGTACCAAGGATCGGGATATCCGACCTATATTCACTCATAAGTTCCCCAACATCAATATTGGGATCCACTGGGTAAACTATAACCAGTTTTAAAACAAAATGTGTTAGGATTTTGGGCTGAAACCCACCCTCAACAACTCTCCTGTCTTTCAGAAAGACATGCGCCGACGCCGTGTCCTCGCAGAGACTGAGGCAGAAGAATCCTCCACACTCACACCACCCGAATCACCCCCCTCAAAAACTTCACACTTACTGCTGCCCTCAGAAACCTTCATTCAACAACTTTCCGTTAGATGATGTATTGACTCTTTAGGCACGGGGGTTACCAACCCGCCATCCACTACTAAGAACTTATTCCTATTCAAGCTGCTGCTACTACTTCTGTCATCACGCTTACCTTTTTCCAATTTCCTCTTAGGTCTCCTTGGCCTATCATCCGGAGGCTCGTTGCCCTCCCCCATCCTCCCACGATTTTCTACAATGATGCGCAAACAACATAACGAACCCTCCACAAATGTACCAACAACCCAATTTCTAAACATCCCCGTTATATTACGGTAGAAAAGTCCCACCAGCAACTCAAACAACACCACAACACACACCCCAACAAACACAAATACCACACAACTCCGTCCAGTGAGAACAGCCACACAATATCGGCCGTCACTGTCCCCCAACGATCCCGGAGTGACGCTACACACACACAACAATGCGAGACCACACAGGGTGCTTAAATCTTATTCCCGACAACAAAAAGAATAAATGTACAAGAGGACAAATCATTGTTGTTACGAGAGTAGTGTATTGATCGCCAGCAACATGCAAGCGATGGATGCCATATTCGCATATAGCTTCAATTTTCAGTTCAGTTTTCCTCATAACTTACACCATCGTAACAATAACTCAAATGCGCCAAGAGAGATTTACTCAAAAGACAGCGACTACATTTGTCCTCTTACATATTTATTCTCTATATACGGCATATTATACACAAAGACGTAGTAAATGTATAGACGAATTATTTTTCTCTGAACTAAAATTCGCTTGCTTCTAACGATCACACAAGAGCTTAGTTTTGTCCTCTCTCGCACTCTTTCCCAACGTGCAACTTTAACATCATATGTAATGGTATTCATACATTATTGATCGACTTACTATAATCTTCAAGCATAGTAACCAAAACGTGTAAAGTTATGGAGTTATTGTGCAAAAGTAGCGACGAAGAGATCAGAATCAACTTTCCTCTTGTCTCTCTAGTAATTCCAAGTTTGTCTGCAGAGAAAATAGATTTGTCTATACGTATACAATGTCTTTGTCATACACTCATAACCGTACGTGTTTGTTAATTTCAAAAAACTATGTGGTAATCTCACCAATTTTTTTTATTACATCTGATCTTTGCACACTGTCGAAGACCAACGCCTGTTTTGAGACAGTCGAAGTCTCGAGACATCACTTCTGTTTTAAAGCAGGATTTAGCATACTAATTTAATCATAATAAATATGTTCAGTTTTATCATACAAATAACGCATGCGAAGTTTCAAGGCTCTGTCTTCTAATTAATGGCGCAGTTGATATAAAAATATTCCGCTGTAAAGACAATTGGTTTAGTCTACGCCTAAAACTATACCTCTACATTTTAATACGATATAAAAAATCATAATTTGGCAACTATGTCAAATAACTATGAGGTGAAAGGGGATTTGTGGTGTAAACCAATACTCCATGTTCACTATTGGTATAATATAAAATTGTCACGGGGTCTGATCTTAGACTAAAATACACATCAACATTCCAAAATACTATCATTTTTCATTTCTATTAATATTGTGAAAGAGTTCAATGCACAATAAGTTTAAACGTTGTTTTCAGATTAAACAAACCAGAAGTCTATATAAATTTTGATAAAAATAGAAAAAATAATAATTATACTGGGTGGCGCACGAGTCGTGCTACAGCGTAACAGTAGCAATCAATGGGGACTGTTATTTAAAGATGTTGTAGGAGTGTTTTTACCCAGAACTGCGCCGAAGACGTATCCGTTTCGACAGCATTTGGTTTCAGCAAAATGGATCAAATCCACACATAGTCAGACCAGTTATAGTGGAGCTCAAACGAAAATTCCCAAACAATTTAATATCTTTTTTTGTCTAAAACGGACGTGTTTAAAATCGCTCAAGGGGAAAATTGTTTTTCTCTCTGTGCAGACAGACGTGTTGTGCATCGGCTCTAGAAAAATAATTATAAAAAAAGGTTAAATATACTCTTAGCCCAAAAATATTCAGTCACAAGACGCTAAATCAAAATTCCCCAGTGCAGTGATAATAACATACAATTTATAATATTACAGCCACAACAAATCTGGAAAAAAATATACTTTACATTTCGCATATCTTAAGGCGAAAAGTGCCTATATGAGTGTCTCACACTCAGAGAGACGTCTGAGTCTTAACGGCAGAAATGCGTATCTCTCTATAAATGCAAACGAGTGTCAGAAAAGTGCATCCCAAAACAAAAAAAATGACAGTGCCTTCCTAAACGCGAAAACTAATGTCAATATGAATTCCCCCTCAGCTCACATCTCTCCAAACAATGATGACAGTTTGGCAAGTGGACAGAATATGTTGCCGCCTAAAAGTATGCCCGTAAGTACTTCGTATTCCCATGCTCCACAAACAATCAGTTCGCCCCAAGTTAAGGTTCCGCCTAAAAGTATACCCGATATCTCACCTAACATTCGTGCAAACGGTGATATAGTGCCAACTCTCGCGAACGCTACTCAACCGGCAACATCGACCTCGAAGGGTGCTATACCGAAACAAAAACCTCAAAATGAAACGGTTCAAACTGGGATAGACGTTTACTTTCCCATTCTGAAAAGAAAATTGAGCCCAAAGTCTAGCCAAAAACTTCCAAACTCGAAGTATTCCAGAAGCACAGGTTGACCCAAGAGGTCAAAATTACTACGCAATTTTGGCCACAGAAGAAGAAAATTTGCAATCACAACCTAAGAAAGCACAAAAACCTCCCCCGATATTCCTAAGGGAAGCTATCTCTAAAAATCTGATAAACAGATTATCTCATTTAGTTGGAAAAGACGGTTTCCATGTAGTGTCCCTGCGCAAGGGGAAGGTGCTGGAGACAAAAGTTCAAACATATACAGAAAAAAAATATCGTGAAGTTTCCAAATTTTTTGACCAGGAACGTAAAAATTACTACACTTACCAACTCAAAAGCTCTAAGGGACTAATAGTTGTAATCAAGGGCATTGAAAGCAACGTTCCCATACAGGAAATAAAGGAGGCTGTTGAAAATGAGGGTTACGAAGTGAAATCCATTCACAATATACTCAACAAGTTTAAGGCTCCTCAGCCCATGTTTAAGGTGGAAATAGCGTTTGACTATGCCCACATGAAAGGAAAAAATGAACCCCACCCAATTTACAATCTCAGATATCTGCTTCATCGCAGAGTATCAGTTGAGGAACCGCTAGCGCGCAAAGACCCTCCTCAATGCTTAAACTGTCAGGAGTTTGGGCATACTAAAGCTTACTGCATATTACCATCAGTATGTGTGATATGCGGAAGTATTCATAAAACTTCAGAATGCAAGTTACCAAAAACAGATCCCAGTCTGAAGAAATGTGGAAACTGTGGAGGAAACCACACAGCTAATTATAGAGGTTGCCCCGTGTACATAGAACTAAGGAGGAAGCTCTCTCATAGAAGGCAGGAAACTCCTCAGTTTCAAATGCCAGAATTTGGGTGTATCCCAAATCCAGATCCATCAGTCTCAAATGTCAATTCAGCAACGACGACTCAAATGACATATGCACAAACTCTCAAAAATCAGGTTCCTCAAGCTCCTCCCCAGAAAAACAATATTGAAACCTCAATCGAATCCCTCATAAAAACTATGAATAATTTCATGACAAATATGCAGGGGATTATGCAAGAAATGTTACGAAACCAGAATATGCTCATTCAAGTTTTATTAACCAGAAAATGAACTCTATAAGAATTTGTTACTGGAATGCCAACGGACTCACCCAACATAAGAATGAAGTAGAGTATTTCTTGAGATCCCGAGATATTGACATTCTCTTAGTCTCTGAAACTCATTTCTCGTTAAAAAATTGCTTCCGAATAAATGGATACTCAACCTACGATACAAAACATCCCAATGGCAGAGCTTGTGGAGGAACAGTTGTAATAATTAATGATCAGGTAAAGCACTTCCCTCTACGCGAATATAAAACTGATCACATACAAGCCACTTCAGTTGCACAAACTGGATTAAACATAATAGTTTCTTCCATATACTGCCCTCCCAAATATGTTATAAGCGAAGACCAGTTTTCACACTTTTTCTTTACTCTTGGTGACAAGTTTATATCAGCCGGAGACTACAATGCTAAACATACCTTCTGGGGGTCTAGACTCGTCAACCCCAGGGGCAGGCAATTGCTGAATGCTATATCGAGTTCAGGCCTAAAAGTTTTGTCTGGAGGTGAACCAACATACTGGCCCACGGATCTCAATAAAACCCCCGATCTCATAGATTTTGCAGTTATGAAGAGCATAACAAGAGAACACATCATCGTTACTCCTTCCCTCGACCTCTCATCAGACCACTCCCCCACAATTCTCACAGTATTTAACATTCCCTTAAACCCGGAAATCTCTTACCATTTTCCAAACAGGCATACAAATTGGTTGAAATACAAGATGTACATAAGCTCTCATCTGTGGCTAAACTTTTCTCTCAAAACACCAGATGAAATTCAGTCTGCCATCAACGTCCTCACTACCACAATGACAACTGCCGCAAACTTGGCAACTCCGCACAAGGTCTACGCTAAAACAAAAAATGACTCCTCATGTCATATTGAATCCCTAATCAAAGAGAAAAGGAAAGCAAGAAGACGATGGCAAAAGCACAGATCTCCCTACCTCAAAGCTTGTCTCGACCAGTGCAAGTCAAAACTGAGGTCAACTCTGGAGGAAAAAAAAGAAATCTCCAAGAAATCTCAAGTCAAAACTGAGGTCAACTCTAAATGAAAAAAAAGAAATCTCCGAAGCCCGCTACTTATCTCGTCTAGGAGCCACACAAAACACTAACTATAGCCTGTACAAGGCCACAAGGCAACTACAGCGTCCTATAACGCAGGAGTCTCCAATACGGATGAAAGACGGAGGATGGGCAAGGAGTAGTGATGAAAAAGTGAAAGAATTTGCTGATCATCTGGAAGAAGTATTTACTCCTAACGATACAAACTCTCGCGTGAATCCAACGATCATTAGCCCAATGGTCACAAATCCAATGAAAATAAGTCTATCTCTTTTAAAGAAAAATGTTCTCTCGTTGAAAATGAATAAATCTCCTGGACACGATAAAATAACAGCGAAAATGATCTCAGAACTCCCCCACAATATCCTCAAATTAGTTTTATTTATATTAATGCTATACTTCGAATTGGATACTTTCCTCGATCATGGAAGCTGTCTGAAATAATAATGATCCCAAAACCTGGAAAGGAACTATCACAAATTACATCCTATCGACCCATAAGTTTACTCTCTATTTTATCTAAACTGTTTGAAAAGATCTTTCTCCAAATGTTGTACCCCCATATTGAAGCAAACCATGTAATACCCACGCACCAGTTTGGGTTTCGCAAGGGTCATGGAACGACAGAACAAGTACACCGTATAGTAACCCAGATCAGAAAAACATTCGAAGATCGGAAATATTGCTCAGCTCTCTTTATAGACATCTCCCAAGCCTTTGATAAAGTGTGGCATGAAAGCCTTATTCACAAAATAGTCTCTTTTCTACCGGCAAATACCCATAAGCTCCTGGAGAGCTATCTGAAGGATCGATATTTTGTAGTAAAATCGAAAGACTCTGTTTCAACTCAAAGAAAGGTTTTAGCAGGAGTTCCGCAGGGCAGTATACTAGGCCCTATACTATATACCATCTACACCTCTGACATGCCTCTTCATTCCCTAATTCAAACCTCAACTTTCGCTGATGACACTGCATTTATGAGCACTAGCACTTGCCCATTAATGGCTTCTAGACAACTGCAGTCTCATATACACACATTAGAATCTTGGCTCGAAAAGTGGAAGATAAAAGTAAATGCCACTAAGAGTATACAGGTTACATTCTCTCTTAGACAGAACAATTGCCCAGCCCTCACTATTCACGGTAGTACCATACCCGTTCATAACCATGTGAAATATTTGGGTATTCACCTAGACTGACGTCTCACCTGGAAAAATCACATTGACTCAAAAACCATACAATTGAAATTAAAAATGGCTCAACTCCACTGGCTTATTGGCTCCCAGTCTACTCTCAGTTTGGAAAATAAAATCACCATCTACAAAACCATATTGAAGCCAATATGGACATACGGCATCCAATTGTGGGGAACGGCATCGGCTTCTAACATAAATAAGTTACAGAGAAGACAGTCAAGAATACTGCGCCAAATTTGTGGTGCCCCATGGTATATTAGGAATGATAATATACACAAAGATTTAAACATTCCTTATATTTCCGAGGAAATAAAAAAATTAAGCAGGTCATATGTATCAAAGTTGTCCTCTCACTCAAACCCACTCGCTCAAAACCTTCAAAATTTTCCCGGTCATATATGGCTAAAAAGAAAGGACACGCTAGACTTGGTCCGGTGATAAACAGTACTTCTCGCCAAAAACAAGATCCGGCAATGGCAGGATACTTTAGTTTAAGATAGGTTTAAGATTTGAATACATATTGTAAATTTCGTAAGAAAGATCCAATAAAAAAAAACAATGAATGAAAAAAAAAGGGGAAAATCACTCACTTAAGTCTAAACTTCGGGAACGCCTTACTAATTACGGATATATAGGATATAGGTGCAACAAACCTTTGTTGTGCCAACGGGCTATGAGAGGTGAGTGAATGACCACTCAAAACTCTGAAGATAGGAGATTGAGCATAAACGGCAGAAATGCATATATAACTATTACCTCTCAAGAGAGTGTCAGAGCGGATCACAATAGGCGTCACGAAAGTTGGTATCTGACTGCGCGACTAGTAACAAGAGCATTCTCTTGTTCAACCGCTCTAAACACTCAAAGTGAAGCGAAGGTTATTATTCCTCACATGTGTCAGTGAAAAACAGCCTACACCTACATGGTAACAATAGAGAACAGTTGAACAGAGTGGACGGAAGAGTGAGTGTAAGTCAAAACACTGAACATACAAGCGCGAACGTCAGCCATAGGGCGATTAAACAAGGCGGTAACAGAACGGTATTTGCGTAAGGCTACATCAAGCGCTCTGGTTGATAATATCGCAAAATTGGTCGAAAAGCACATGTTTCACTATTCTGAAACCAAAATTCAGCCATATTATGGTATTAGTTTTAGGAAAATAACAGAATTGTTGGAAAAGGATAACAAAAACTTCTACACGTACCGACTGAAGAGCAGATTGAAAGCAGTGTTGACCCTAACGAGATTAAGGAATCTCTTCAGACACAGGGTTTTGAGGTTCGTTCCGTAACGAACATATTCAGTAGGGATAAAGTTCCTCAACCTATGTTCAAAAGCGTACTACAGCCGGATGCACGCATGTTGAAGAAAAACGAGGTGCATCCAATTTTTAACCTGAGATATCTGCTTTACAGGAAAATATCTGTTGAGGAGCCGATCAAAATTGAGGGCCAATACAATGCCATAACTGTCAGGAATACGGTCACACGAAATCATACAGCAAACTACCCACGGTTTGCGCTGTGTGTGGTGACTTACACCTTTCTTCCGCGTGTAAGGTTAGGGCACAGGCGGAAAAGAAATGTAGTAACTGCGGCGGAAATTGCAAGGCAAGGATGCCCGGGATACAAATCGGCCAAAAAACGATTGAATGATAGGGTGCAGTTGCTTAGGAATCCAGTGGGCGTGGATACGCCATAGGTACTAACTCAGGAGTCTCCACCAGTGGCACAGGTCAGTTCGGTAAATAAAATGAATTCATTCTCTGATGTACTCAGCATTGCACAGACTACCATAATGCAGCCTACCATCGCACAGCCTTCTAATACCCAGATAAATTGTCCTGTCCTGATTCACCAGTTCACTCCGACAATGACAACGTTCATCTCTTCCATGCAGTCAAGGATGCAAGATTTTACGCGCACACAAAATCAGTTAATCCAGGCTCTTCTTAATAGAAAATAGGTTCTCTTAAGATCTGTATATGGGACGCTAACGGCGTTAGCCAACACAAACTTGCTATATGTGACTATCTTAACCGAGAGAATATTGACATAATGTTACGGTCTGAAACACATTTAAGGAACACATATAATTTCATGATTCCTGGGTGTACATTCTACGACACAAATCACCCTGATGAGAGGGACCACAAACAGGCATTCTTATTAGATATCGGCTTAAACACGACGCAATGGAAGGTTTCGCGCCGAACTACCTCCAAGCGACATCTATTAGAAATCAGAACCAACCCTTGGTCACAGATTCTTAGCGAGGGTGACTTTAATGCAAAACATATGCATTGGGACTCCCGAATAATCTCCCCTAGGGGTAGTCAATTGTACAACTGCTTAATGTTACGGAATGAAGAATTTTATTTCATCTCGCTCGGATAACCAACCTACTGGCCATCG
>JAHXMU010000717.1:711817-735099 GCA_019455685.1 Philornis downsi | reverse complement strand
ACTTAGAATTACCATCTGATCATTCTCCAGTTATTATATCCTTGTTCGAAACTCCAGTGGAAATTGAAGGGCCAGTAAAACTAGATTCTTATAAAACAAATTGGCTTTCGTACAAGAAATACATAAGTAGTCACATCAACGTGAACTGTCATCTCGAAAATGAGGCGGACATCGATAATACACTTTCAGAATTCTGTACCACTCTGAAAGAAGCTGCCTACCACGCCAAACAGGTATACACAAATTCGGAAATTGAGGACTTACTAGCCAATAAAAGAAGATGTAGAAGAGAATGGCAGGAAAGAAGCGCTTCCACTTCCACTGTGACTAAATTTCCGCTACGAAAGGGAAACGGAGACTGAGCCATATTAGGTCAGGAAAAGGCAACGGTTTTTGCTGAACATTTGGAACGAGTTCCCCGTGATGACCGTAACACCGCATAGACCGCCTTGGTCAACATACAAATTAAACGAATTTGTATTTTATTTATTTATTTTATATTCAATTCAAAACTTATAACTCATTCCTATGAGCTCTATTACCGAACTGAGCCTATAAACTAAACTAAACTACTAAACTGCTGACACTATGCCTCGTGTGTAGTGCATATTTCTGTCTGTTACTTCTAGACGCAGTATCAGCAACAATATCATAATGCTGATATTGCAAGACGATTGATGTCGACAAAGCGCAGAACTGTTTATGTTAGTGTGGGCCGCGGTTGTATCGTTTTAACTTTTATGTTAGGATGGAGCGCAGTTGTATCGTGTTAACTTCTCCCCCACTTGAATGAGGGGCGTCCTCGGGCCTCTTGTAGCTATCGACAACTGCTTCAATGTCAAGGTTATTCACCACTCCTCTTCGACGTAATTTCATAATAACGAAGAGGCCACACAAAAAGATGGTAGTAACTAATCATGAAACTACAGGTCCAATTATTGTCTTTTCTTTAACCTCATTAATGTACTATGTAGTACAAGTTCTTTGCAGCCGTTGCAGGTATGGAAGACTCAATATGTTCTGATGGCTTGTGATGTTAAGAATCACGTTTAAAGCCGAGACTGGTGTTTTCTTTAAAATGGCCTTCTGATTTTTAGTAAATGTATCCGTTAACGACAATTTCATCCTCAAATGCAATAAGGTAAGAACCGGTTATTGTTGTTTCCAAACCTTGACTATTTTGTACCGCAGAGGTGTTATCATTGAGGATCATAACTCCATCGCCAACAACCACCAAAGGCTCAAGATAGCTAGGACGTGTACTGCAGTGGGCCATAATACCCATGTGGAGTTGTTGAGCGCATGTGTGTTGTGATAGTTCTTCGCAAAATAATGAGGTCAGTGTTGCACTGCAATTTCCAATTGCTACAGTATGAGCTCCACAGTCTGCGATAAGGACAGGAAATAATGCAAGTTTCTTATATTCTAAAACAGGTTTAGGATACTTAATTAAAAATGTACTTTAACAATGATACTTGTAATACATCAGTTTTTAAATCATTAGAATCTAAAAGTACTGGATTTATAATCCCCACTTTTGCTAGAGTGGCTGACAGCATCAACCATTCAATTTCCGTGATCATTATTCCATTACTGGCAAGAAGGGTCTCATATAGGTGACCTGTGTTAATTTCTCTGGATTTCACACTACCGATAATTTTGTTGACGACTTCCGTCAATTTATTAATTTGCTCTTGCGCTTTTGTATTAATGGATATATGTCTGTTTATGGCGTTCGTGATTTCCTGCTATCTAAATTTTATTCCCTCGAAGACGCCAAAGTCCGGAGTCCCAGCGATTACTTTGAGAGCAGTTCCTATTACGCTGGTACTCCTTGAGTGTCTGAGGTGAATTTCGAAAGATGTCAAAAGGGTTCTTATGCGCATTATATCAGAATCTAGTATTTTGACCATGTGTGATGAAGGAAAATGTCCGGTAAGTTTCTCTGTTTCATTGACTAATTCCGACTACACTGTCAAATTTGTGGCATGTCGTACATAGTCAAAATCTCGCCAGGTAATAACATAACATCAGCAATCGGGATATACTGAGTATTCGAGTAATCCGTTAATTTTGTGACGATTTGTCGAATACATAGTATCACTGTTAGAATCCTAAAAATAAAGAGGAAAAGTTAGTCCTATCTTAAATTGTCCTTGTGGACCACCCTCCCTTAATAATACGGTAGTTCCTAAATCAGCCTCTATTTTCTTCTGAGTACAAAGGGGACAGACTCTCTGACTTTGAACGTCTTGTGTTGTCTAGTGCTGTTCTTTCAAACATTTTCTGTTGGGTAATCCCTAGCCTATCTGTTACTATGTCTATTGGCCTTCTCTGTGTTATGGAATGAATGGTACGATTATATTTTACTGTTGCCAGTAAAATAAGTTGAACAGTACTATCTATATTTTTCTCCAATTTTAAGCATTTAGCGATCTCTGAGAGAGTACTGTGAAACCTTTCAACTTGATCATTTGATGTACTATGGAGAGGGGGTGCGTTCGTTACATTAACATTAAATTGGTCTCGCAAGAGGGATTTAATCGTTTCAAATTTTAATGAGGGTTCATTATCATAGTAGATTTTCCCCGTTTGAGGGAAAAAGTTCATTAATTGAATGATAGGACTTTTTAAGTCTATAATGGTGCGAGATAGTATAGCCTGTACTACAGCAAATGTGGAAAATTTATCAACACAAGTTAAGAAGTATTTCTTATCTATGAAAAATATGTCAATATGCAACATCTCACCTACATAAGATGGTAGCGGTGTTGTACAAATTTCTTGCTTCTTGGGATGTCTGTCATATTTAGCTTTTGCACAAATTCTATAGTTAGACACCACTTCACTCGCTATTCTAGCTATCTTTGGAAAATGGTAATCTGAAAGAATCTGTTTAACATTTTCCTGGGCCGATTTGTGGGCACGATTATGATCAATGACGACTATCTCTCGCTGTTCGTTCTTGTCAACTATGTCTTCTTGCAGTACCAAAATTTAGTGGAAGGGAAGTGTCTCACTAACTCATGTTGGATACATGCTAGATTTGGAAGTTTACAGTGTATTGCGTTCACAACATTCGGGTTTAATGCAAGTTTAACTTCATCTTTTCCGAAAAAATGATGAAATTACGGTATGCAGAATAATTTGCTTCATGTAAGACTATTTGGTTCCTAAAGCAATTTACTGGCTTTTCAGTAGACTCGGTTGTGTGAGTCAGATATATTTCACTATGAACCGAAGCCATATCCGAGTACGGTTCTTCTTCTAAGGCATGGCAGTCCTGAGAATAAAGAGAATTAGCGGCACATTGTGGTTCTGCATTCAGAGCATGAATATTGTGACGTGAAAACGCGTCTGCGGCATAATTCTCCTTCCCAGGCTTGTGGGAAATTTTCGCGTTGTGTTCATTTACAAATGTTATCCAACGTTTAATCTTAGCGTTTGGGTTTCTATCCGAAACGGAAAACGTAAGAGGTTGGTGGTCAGTATAAATATTTAGGTTTCTCACGCCGTATAGATAATTTCTCGGCTTCTGAAGGGCCCAGTCAATAGCCAACAATTCGCGCTCGTTCGTCGCATAGTAAAGTTCTCTGTCCCTCAACGTCCTGGATATCATCGTCATGGGTCTATCGATTTGGGAAAGAACAGCGTATAAGTCCAATGAGGACGCGTCCGTTGTTAGATCAAACGGTCTGTTAAAATCTGTGTAAAGCAACATGACCTCCTCAGAGCCAAGAATTTCCCTTAATTTTTCGAAGGTTTGGAGCTGTTTTTCATTCAAATCCTTACCATTTTCTCCCCCCAGGATGTCGGTCAGTGGTTTTGCTATTGAAGCAAAATCTTTAATGAAGCACCTGTAATAACTTGCCAGACGCAAAAATGATCTGACATTAAAAATTGTAGTTGGTTGTTAATAGTTACGGAACGCTTCAACTTTTTCCGGACTTGTTTTGATTCCCCCTCTAGACACAATGAATCCGAGGTATTCAACACTTTCCTTAAAAAAGTGTGATTTTTCCCGAGAAACTCTCATGTTAGCCTCGAACAGTCTTTCTAAGATCCATGATATGTGCTTAATATGATCCTCCTCATTCTCGGAAAAGATGATAACATCATCTACATAAACGTAGCACGTTTTTGGATTTGCTCCTTCAAAACATCATCTATGGCCCTTTGGAAGATGCTAGGGGCATTTTTTAGGCCGAAAGGGAGCCGGCAAAATTCGTACTTCCCATTTCCAACCGAGAAGGCCATTTTCTCTCTATCTCGTTCGGAGAGTGAAATTTGGTGGAAGCCTGACTTAAGATCCAATGTTGTGAAAAATTTTGCTTTGCCAAAATTTCAAAGAATTATTGTCACTTCTGGAATGGGATATTTATCATCAACAGTTATATTATTCAATTTCCTAAAATGTACTATGAGACGTTTCTTCGTATCTCCATGTTCGTCCTTTCCCTTCTTATCCACAACCCAAATGGGGTTGTTGTATAGGGATCTAGATGGTCTTATGACGCCATTTTTTAATAGGTCTTTTATTTCAGTATTAACAAAGTCTGCTACACTCATGGGGTACGGGTATAGCTTAGCCGGTGTACTGGATCATCACTATTGGTGCGAATAGTGGCAATGATGTTAGTGTTGTACTCGAGCACATCCCTAAATTTCCAGATATTACCTGAGGCACTTCTATATCCCCAATTTTCGTAAAGTTCACGTTTGTGCATTTTAGGAATAAAAGTTTTTCTATTCCTGTCTTAGTCCTTATTTCCTTATTTTTAAAATCTAATGTCGCACATGTCTGTGTTAACAAATCGAGGCCAACAATACCACCAAACGTTGAAAGTGATGGAAGAACGAAGAAGTAGCTATTAGTGCCGAAAACGTTAGCGACACATTTTTCTCTAATGGTAGTAAAGCCATGAATAGATTTCACCACAAAAGGACAATCTGCTGGGACCACATGTTTTAAACCATCTATAGGTTTTATGTAATTCATTGAAGCCCCAGAATCCATTAATAATTTAATTGTCCTCTCTTCTATAACCCTTTCTATGTATGGTAGCAGGGAGCCATTTTCTAAAATTTAATGTGGTCCTAATCGTCTGCAGCATTAACGTCAACGACATCCGCTACTGATGCCGCCAATTCATGATACCCCTGCTTTGTCTGAGGAACTTCCTGCGAAAGCATATTGATTCTCTGTTGTTAGGCCCAGTAAAACTAGCTGTACCTCTGCTTGGCCTCTTTACTGTCTTCGCATTTGTTTGTCCATTGTATTGGCCCTGCGAAGGGCCGACGTTATTTGAATTGTGTCTCGTTGACTGCGTAAAGCGTCATGACTCGTCCACGTCCATTGGCTCGTCTGTATCACGTCTTTGCTCATTTCCATTGCCAGATCCCTGCCGTCTGGCAAAATGGGGGTTTTTAATATGTGCTCCAGCTGACGGCTGTGGTTCACATCATTGCCTCTCTTTATTCTCTCGGGACTTAGCGTAATTCGTCGCAAACAAATACCTCTCGCGATTAGGCTTAACTTCTTGACTTCTCCATGCTACAGCCGGCGGCAAATCGCTTGGCCGCGACGAAAAGAGTACGTTACTCAATTCCTTCTTGGTACTGGAGATAAACACACGTAGCGCATGCATCTTGTATTTTGCATTTATCGTTGTAGCAATAGATCCGTGATATGTCATGATTGTCTTATTCGTAAGTAGCGTCAGTTTCTTCTCTACTTCGTCATAGAATTGTGAGAGAGTCACGTTCTCCTGGCGGAGTGTGGAAAGCTCTTGCTCTATAAGGTAAATGGGCCGCTTGTCCGAATAAGTTAAGTAAAGGTGAGCAGTAATGGCCTTAAAGTTCAGGACCGTGTTCAAAGAGGACAGCACCATGTCTGCCTGTCCTTTTATTTTATTCCAAATGATGGCCACCGCCTGATAACTTCCTTCAAAATTTTCAAATATTCTGTAGGCAGTATGCGCTGGCTGATGCCATGAAACGTATGTCTTATGCTTGCCCTCAAAGTCTGGCAAGGATTTTATGGCATCCAATGACTCATCGCATTGACATCCTGAAATAATTTCCTTTTCTTTGTAGGTTTCGACCTCCGAGGTTGACACCGTAATTTCATTCAACTTGATTTTAAGCTCTTCGAGCTGATCTTCAAAGGTCCGTCTTTGGGTATCCCAAGCTGCCTTAATGGCCGTCTCTCACAAATTTAAGAATCTTTTTTCACAAACTTTTCCTTTAAACTCTACCACAATACAATACAACCCTACTTACAATACAAATTTCATTTTTCTATTCCTTTTCTGGTGTTGTTGTTGTTTACTGCTTCCGTCGTGCTGATTGACTTCTTGAGAGTTGTTGTTGTTTGCTGATTCTGCCGTGCTAAGGGTCGTTGTTGTTTATTACTTCTTGATGGTTGTTGTTGTTTACTGCTTCTGCCGTGCTGAGTTGAGTGACTTCCTCGCTGCCCAGGCTATTTCAAAGCTCTGGTGACAAACTTCCAATTTTAATAATTTATTTTATCTGTTTTTATTCGGATATTTTTAATATTTTATTTTATCAGTTTTTATTCGGATATTTTTAATATTTTATTGGGCGTTGGTACTTTTTTTTAATACTGGGCTCCAATTAAACGATTTTGTGTTTTATTTATTTATTTTTTATTCAATACAAAACTTATAACTCATTCCTATGAGCTCTATTACCGAACTGAGCCTATAAACTAAACTTTTCATTCATACTAGTACTAAACTGCTGACACTATGCCTCGGTGTAGTGTCATATTTCTGTCTGTTACTTCTAGACGCAATATCAGCAACAATATCATAATGCTGATATTGCAAGACGATTTATGTCGACAAAGTGCAGAACTGTTTATGTTAGGGTGGAGCGCGGTTGTATCGTTTTAACTTTCATATTAGGGTGGAGCGCGGTTGTATCGTGTTAACTTACGCACAGATGCGAGCGAGATTCTAGACCTAATTAAGAATCTTAAGCCGAATAAGGCGCCGGGCATCGACGTAATTACACCGAAAATGCTCTTAGAATTGCCCTTTATTGCATTAGAACTTCTGGTGAAAATATTCAATACAATTGCCGACAGGATATTTCCCACAAACATGGAAAAATTCGGTAATCACTATGATATTGAAACCAGGGAAGGATAAAACTTTATCTTCCTCCCATAGACCAATAAGCCTACTTTCGAGTATTTCCAAGCTATTCGAAAAAAGCGTTCTGCTCAAGGCCAAACCTTTTTAATATAATTCCCAATCAACAGTTTGGACTTAGGGAAGGGCACAACACAATAGAACAGGTTAATCGCATGACTGGCACAATAAGGCATTCATTTGAAGGCAGGAATATTGCTAGACGTTGCTCAAGCTTTCGATAAAGTTTGGCATGATGGTCTAATGTTCAAAATTAGAAAGCACCCGCCGGGAAATATGCACACACTTCTTAAATCATACCTGTACGGTAGAAAGTTTAGTGTAAAGTATGGTGGCTACTATACGGATAATTATCCTATATTGATAGGCGTTCCTCAAGGGAGTGCCCTTGGCCCTTTACTATATCTTATCTTTACATTCCGGTTGACCCTAGAATCCTCCCATCAACTTTCGCAGACGATACTGCAATAAAGTGCTGTCACAAGGACCAACACCAGCAAATTTCTCATTGACCGGAGACCAGTGTTGTCACAAGGACCAACACCAGCAAATACCCTCCAAATTCATCTCAAGCGCGTAAAAAAATTTCTCATTGACCGAAGAAGGGAAGGCGAAAGTAAATGTAAACAAGTAACATTTGCAGTAAACCAAAATTCGTGCTCTGTGGCAAATGTGCATCGTTTGATACAACCATCTTATGGTCGTCATAATCGACCTGCTGAATCAACAATTCGTGCTGTTATCTCCAAAATTCGCACCAAATTTACTTTGTTGGACATAAAACCATCGACTCGCATGCGTAGAGTGCATACCGAAGAAAATATTGATTGCAGCCATAGCGAGCAGTGTTAATGACGATCGTGAAATGTCAATTCGTCGCCGTTCTCAGCGATTGGGCATGTGTTACTCAACCACAAGCAATTTTTTTTTTCCGCCAATTGGCTGAGTTGAACTTGGTTGGCATGTGGTTTCATCAGGACGATGCAACATGCCACACTGCTCGTGAAACAATGGATATGTTGAGGGATGAATTTGGTGAGTAGCTTATCTCTCGATTTGGCACCCAAGATCTTGTGATCTCTCTTGATTATTTCTTGTGGGGTTATGTCAAGTCGTTAGTCTATGTGGACAAGCCGAATACTATTGAAGCCTTACAGGATAACATAACACGCGTTATTCATGGAATACAGGACGAAATGCTCGAAAAAGTGACGAAAAATTGGAAGTTCCGAATACACATTTTGAGACTTAGCCGCGGACATTTTTTGTTTGTTTTTAATTTAATTAAATTAATTAATTAATAATTACTTTACATAAAATTATTTTTAAAAATTAAATGGCAGACACAATTTATCGATTTGCTGTCCATCTTTCTTTTCATTCTGAACGGGGTAATGATTATCGCTAAACTTATTATTTTTTCTTCCTCTTTTTTTTTTTGAGCCATTACTTGTATAGCACCTCAATTACTTACTTAAGTAAATCTTAAAAAAATTACTTGAAGTTACAAATTTTTACCATTTAATAATATTAAATTTGACGTTATATTATAGAGTAGCTGTAAATTCCAATTAAAGCTATAATTCCGTATTTTATGACGAAAAACGTACATAGTTAAAAATTTCTAAATTCTAAGTGAGGTGGATCGTCATATTGTAAGTCATATTTTGTTGGTATTAAGATACATATACTTTTTTATAACTTTAGTATTGTAAAGTTGTATAATGCATTTGTTATTAAATTATAGAGAAAATACGTTGTAATATAATCAAATCAACCCTGAATAAATGGATGAAATTAAACTAAAAATTAAAAAAAAATCGACAGTTATAAGGGCGATACCGAGTCGGTGGCTAAGAACTGTAGGCTTCTAATTGGAAAATTGAGAACAAACTCCATTGTGTAAGGGAAATAAACAAAGACGCAAGCAGTAGCATAGCATAAGGAACAACGATTTATCTATGTGTTTAAATATATTTCGTAAGTGTAATGTAAAATTAGACCGAAAGTCAAGCCTTTTGTAATGTATGTTTTCCGCTTGTTGTTAAATACAATTTAAACAAAAACGCCAGACCTCGAGCTTGATTAATTCATCTAATAATATATAAGGAAGTTATAGGTGGAATGTCATTTATGGATAAAGTAGAACATCATTCAATTAACTCAAGCTTGAAATAGTCTATTAAGCTGCATTGGGATCATTACAAAGTTGAAATATTTAAAGGGAATATCAATTAACGTGAAACTTCGAGTACATTATCTATCGCAAAAAAATTTTACTTACTCGATTTTGAGTTTTACGAACGAAGCATAGTATAAAATTCGACGACTTGAAGAGGCTTTCTTCTATAATATTAAGAAATATGCCTAATTAACTAAGAAATCTTCGAGAGGATTGTGTGGAGTCATCATTCCTTCGTAATTTCGGAGGCATTAGGAGTTTGAAAATTCCGCCTCCGGTTGCTTTCCAACATATGAAATTTATACTTTTGATCATAAACAAAAATTATCGCCATTATTAAACACATCAACAAACGATGTCTACAAAATGTGTGTTAATTTGTTTTGTGGGGCAGCATACATTTTGTCTGTGGATCAATTCATTGGAAATAGATGATACAGTAACTGTCGATTTTATTTCAAACTCGAAAATAGAAAGTCTGCTGCTGTTATTTTATTGAAAACTAGCTGACCCGGCAAACGCTGTTTTGCCTTCAAAATGTTAATGTGGTAAAAAAAAATTAATTGCAAAAACCTCATCTCCAACGCCATCTATCACTTCAAATAAAACCTTTTAAACCTTCCGGAATACTCTACCAATAATTTAAGACCAAAATGAGCCAAATCGGTCCAACCGTTCTCGAGCTTTAGCGAGACTAACGCACAGCAATTGATTTTTATATATATAGATAAAAAGATAATTTTATTGAAAATAATTGTACGAAAATTATCGTCCTTGGAACCGACACTAGGAAACAGTAAGTAAGTAAGACAAATTTCAATAATTCCAAGTTTGGGAACGCATTATCTTGGAATCAGTTTCAAATGACATTACGCATAAATGCAAATCTAAAGTTCCTGCGATAGACGGCTATCGAGTGCATACATTTGAAATTTAAAGAGGCTTTTCTTACTTTGGAAATCTATCCGTTTGCTGATAATTTAACTAATAACCGTACATTCCTTCTTGACTGAAGCACCGCCCTACATTATATAAAATAATTGGATCAAATTCGATAACTGAACGTGGTTACTCCAACTTTATTATTTAAAAGCTAATTATTTTCCATGACGATTTGAAGGAACCCCATGTCTAAATTGCAAAGGTGTTACTTTAGTTTAGAGAAAAGGCTGTGAGCAACGCAATGATCGAGTTCGTGGACGTAATCAAAAAGCTCCTCCATGCATGTTTCAGTTGTTTTGCTCCGGCTGTTGACACGGTTGTTGCATTCTTGGTATTTATTGTACAGGGCTGCAACATTTCCCTTGGCTTGGCATTGTTCCTAAATTGAAATTAATCATTTTTTTAAAAGAATATATTATGATAAAACTGGCTTACTCTCAGAGTAGTCTGGGGGTCAACCAACTCAGCCTCTTCCTCGTCCTCCGCCATAACAGCTGGCATGGATAACAAACTGTTCCAAAAGTTTCTGAAGGCCATCTCAGCTAAAGATGCAATTGCAGTATTTATTCCTGTTCAATCCACTTTATTTTCTTACCACCTTTATAATTACAGAATTATCCTACACAAGAAACTGTGATGCAACCACCAAATCTTGACTGTTTTATCTTTCAGCGAAGTTAGTCACAGTTCGCTGTCAATGATTCTTAACAAATCGAACATGCCGGTGGGCCAGTGCACAGTCGACTTTGTTTGGACAAGAACATTTCTAACAAACAACAAATAATTTTGAGATGGGTGTGAATGAGAATGAACTTTACGGAAAGTCACAATAATGCGTAAAATATTCAAAGATATTACCTCATTCCTGCGCGTTCTGAACTATCCAACATGACAAATAACTTGCCAATCATATCACTCATGTCACAATGATTTCACTCATTTTGTAAATCATTTCTCTCAAATCGGATGAAGAGGGAAAAAGTGGATATGAGAATTAAACTCTCTTGACATATTTCTTTACTTTATGTGTCAGCTCTAGTAAACTCTTCGTTCGATGTCAATACTGCCAAACTGAAAGGTAATAGAAAATTTGTACAGAGTTTGCATTAGAAAAAAGGTATGACAAATCAAAAGATAGATTTGAAAAATTATGCGGTTAAATTGGTTTAAACATCAGTTTTTGTCAACCGGTTAAAGGACAGAACTTGAAACTGATCAATAATTATTTGTGGCGGCACATCTATGGTTTTCGGGAAAAAAGGATTTACAATATCGTATTTTGGCCAAATCAATTCCTTCTATGTTCTCTTTATTTTATCTAATAGGGCCTAATTTAATGTTTTTAAATAAAAGCTTATTTTATTACATTATCCCAACGTTTCAATTGATTGTTGGCTTTATCAGAGGATTCGTCTAATTACATAAAAAAAAACAATTACCTTTTTACCCCTCTAACATCACATCGATATAACTTACATTGACAAGACTATTTAGCGTTCACATAGGTTAAATCATAATAATACGAATTTTGGACATTACAAAACAAGTACATTAATTTATCACACCTTTTATCTATTATCACAACTTATTTTATTGCAGCCCTGCAGCTTGCACTATTTTTGTCAGTATCTTCCTTTAAATTCATCGTTTTTTTTTCTCTTTTGTTGTATTCGTAAGCTTTCGATAATATATCGTTTTCTCTCTTTGTCCTCTTTGTCTAGAATTTTTACTTTGTCAAAATCTGCAGTATGTCCAGTATTTAATATATGTTATGCGAGTGCTGCTTTCCTCTTTTTCTTTTTCATGCCCATTTTGTGTTCTCCCATTCGTGTCTGTAAAGTTCTCTTTGTTGTTCCTATGTAGAGTAGTTTACAATGTTCATTTTCACAGACAAAGTTGCATAGTTATTCTTCTTATGAATATGATTATTAGTCTTATGTTGATTAACAAAAAAAAAAAAAAAAAAATGAACAGACACACCTGAACAAACGAATCCTATTATTTACATTAATTGGCATTAAAGCAAATAAAAAATGGCCATTTGAACCAAATACATATCAACAATAACAACATATCAGGTTTGGTTTATTTTGTTATAGGCTATTCAAATAAAATAATAATACTTACAATATTAGAATTTTATACACATTTCTTGAAGATGCAGTTAATTTAATGACAAAATATTGAAAATAAACAAAGCTATTAATAAAAACTGGGACATCGAGCTTGAAAATCCCTGAGGAGAAAGACAAAGTTGAAGAACAGGACATCATTTGTTAATTATTTTTTATATTAAATTAGTTTTTATTATTATTCTAAATAAAACATTGTTTTTAATTACAAATACAAAATTAAACCATTCTTTGTCATACCAAGCTCGAAAATTTATCTATTCCTACGTATAAGAGGTAGAAAGGTGGACTTCTCATACAGTTTCAAATGACTTTTTATATATTTGAAAAAGCCAAAAAGTCGAAAAATTGATTTTTCATACATTTGTCAAAGTTCAAGAGCCTTGTTCTTGTTTTAATTATATATCGCTAATTTGGACTTTACCGAAACGTGAAATTAGTTGATCACAGAATTGTTCTTACAACATTGTTTCATGTTGTATAACAATACATTGCTAAAATATATTTTTATTGGTGGTGTGAATTCCAAACAGGCAATAATATGCCAAAAATTGTATGCAAATAACTGTCACAATAATCATCTTTAATATTTTAATTGCAGTCGAATTTGCTTATGATTGATTTTGAACCTGGAGATACCTTCTTTATTTTAAGCCGAGATGAAATCTAATCCTCCCATCATAAACAACCGTTAGACATAGCGGCCCATGTACAATACAACTATTATCAACACTGTTGATGGTATATGGGTTACCATTGTTACAGTACTCAAGTTGTTAGCTATTTATCTCCCTCGCGCTCGCGATACTAAACATGGGATTGAGGGCAGCGCAGCTTTCATACGTCTTTGCTAACATTTTTTCGTACTGCGACGGTGGACACAGATTTCTTTCTGCGACAACAATTTTCGTTGTAAAATAAGTAAATATAAGGGAAATCCGACGAAAGCTTTTAGAAATTCTATAGCAAAGATTCGCTTTACGTGTATGGTATGGAATCTGGTTGCACAAATTAGGTTCTCCGACTGAAATTAGCAATTTTCATTCCCCATCTAGAATTGGAACCCAACAAAGCGAACTTGTCTGCAGTGCTGCCGCTGTTCTCTGTCATTAGCTGCAACGAGCGCGCGAGTTGGATTTTGTCTTGCCCGTCGTGGCCTCTTCTAGTACGGATAGGGAAATATCGTGTTGCGGGTGTTAGGAACGCAAACGTTTTAATGGATCTGTTGCTATCCTGTTAAGACATAGTCAATAGATCGCTGCAAACAAGGTGATATATTGCACAACCCATAAGATTGTTCGATAGACATATTAATTCTATTATGTTTCTTTAGCTAGCTCGCCGATAATATCACTGAGGAATTGTGGCAGTGGATGTATGACCGAATGGATAATAATTATAGCCGAATGCCACCTACGCATACCACAAGTAATGGTGCTGTAAGTTCTGGTGATAAGTTGAGTGGCGGTGGCCCTTTGAAGGCGCCTCGCAATTTTAAACTTCTCTCCGATCCAGCCCTTACGAAAGGTGCCCCAAAATTGTATCGTTTCGATGGCATCGTTGCAGCCGACCCCACATATCCCCCGGTTATGCCGAGGGACCCCCGTAATCCAGTGGTACGTTTAAGAGCCAGACCTGTTGAGCCGATGGTTTTATCTGTGCCGCGGTAAGTTTTAAATTGATTGCTTAGGGTCAAAAAATACATGTACTATTCTATGAATTTCAGATTAAAAATTGATCAAAATTATGTTGGGAACCCCCCTGCCATAGAAGTAACTGTGACCAATTTGAATGATAATATAGACAAACAGTTTTTGTCCAGAATGCTGGAAAAGTGCGGCTCGTACGACGACATTGTCATCTATCACCATCCGACTACGAACAAGCACTTGGGTATTGCGCGCATAATATTTGAAAACGTTAAGGCTGCTCGTTTATGTGTGGAGAAATATAACCAGAAGTCAGTTATGGGAAAGGTAATGAAAGAATGAGAATCAGTATCTGGAATAAATACAAATTTTAAATATTTGAGTATGCTCTTTACCCATTAAATAAATCACATTGGCAGCATTGTTGTGACAATTGGAAAAGAAAAGACGTCCTCGAAATATTAATTTGATTGCATGGATGTTTTTCTTTCGATATGTGTCTACAAAAAAAAAAAACACCGTTTCTCTTTCCCTAATTCAATATATTTATTTATTTATATATTATATTAAATTATTATTATTATTATTATCATATATATACATATATATAAATATATATTTATATACTTTTTTTTTTTGCAGATATTGAGCGTTTTCCATGATCCTTTTGGGAATATGTGCAAACAAACTGTAGATAATTTAACATCAACGAAACCTAAAACTGTCCCGACCACGGCTCCAGCCCCACTAAACAGTGCACCAGAACCACATGGCGCAGTTTCGATATCTACGGGAGGACATCAAAGTACCCACAGCGGCGAACATAATCAAGAATATCTGTCGCAGGATGGATACGAGTCGGGATATCTGCAACATCCTTATCGGTCTGAACGCGACTATGAACGGTACTCTTCGCATAATAGAGAACGTTATGTGGTAGATGATGACAGATCCACATATCGTGACAAACGAAGTGAAGCGAGGGAAGGCAACCGCGAGAAATATTCAATAAGATATGACAAAGATCGGTCCGGCAAACATCATCATTATCATCGCAAACGTGATCGTTCGAGAGAGCACAGTCGCGAACGGATAGGTGGAATAGCAAGGAGGGACAGAGAAAGGGATCATGACAGAATGAGAGATTATGATCGCTCTCGTGACCGCGATCGGGACAGGCGCGACCGTGAGCGCGATTATCGCGAAAGGGAGCGAGAACGGTCCAACGAGCGTGATCGTTCGGGAAAAACACGAGGAACATCATCAAGATACAATCGTGAATATAGTGAATCCGCAGCATCTACCGGTGGTATAAGCTATACTTCATCTAGTAGTGGCGTATACTATCCAATGCCAACATCCACACATTTAATGGGAGCTCCTCCCCCTTCCGGATCTTACGATTATCACTCGTACGGTTATGGTGGCGCAGATGGTCAGCAGCCTGCGACACACTTGTGGCATTCTGGAGCAAATAGAAATTGGAACCCTCTGCCAGCACAGTTGCCTCCGCAACCGCCTTTGCCTCCCCCTCCTCCCGATGGAACCCCGAATTGGGACGAACCGGAACCACCTCCCCCCGGTGGTTATTCGAGTAACGACGAAGCTCTACAAAATGATCAGAAAAAACAACGAAAGGGCAGTGTGACGCCCACCGATGCTAAATTGTCAAAGACAGAGGATAAAGGGGGAGATACCACATCAACAGATTTGGGCACGGTGGATTTGGACACACGTATTGCGATGATGTTCAAGGGAAAATCTTTTGGGAACGCACCTCCGTTCCTTCAAATGGATAGCAGTGAATCGGAGACGGAGAAAAGCACAAAGATTACGGACAGAAAAGCTGATTGCATGGATGAAGAGGAAGGGGAAGTGTATTCAGATTCAAACGACAGAACATCCTCAAAGAGACACAGTAAGAAATGCGTAAGTGACGAAACAAAATTTGCGACAAAAATGGCGGATGTCATTCAACATGGTGCTAGTGATATATCTTCAAGTGATGATGAGATTCTTCTGAAAAAGGAGTCGTACAGTCCTATTCTGCCGGGTCACTTGAAAAAGGACGAGGACCGTATGTCTCTGTCTAGTCTGTCGTCAAATGAGCATGGCAACGATAAGGAAAAAGTGCCCCAGTCGGTGACGTCTACTGATAGTGTGGGGGTAGCGGCATCCTACATTTACCCTTCGAATCCTGCAACCAATCCATATTATTATCCAGGAAGTGGCTATGCAACATATCCGCAAACAGATGTTTCCACATCAGCGCAATACTTCCCAAACCCTGCGTACATCCAGTCTTCTTATTTGCCTGGAATAGGTGGGGGTTTGCCTACCTTTGGTGGGACAGTATCATGTGGGGCGTATAACGAAGCCTATCGCGACGCATATAAATTCTATCGCGCGGATGGATATGCCCATTATATGGGCTCCCATCCCGTGGTCTATAACGAAGACCCCTACAAGAATCACATCGAAGAGGTGGTGCAACGGGTAAGTGACGAGCTCAAACAGATACTAAAACGAGATTTCAACAAGAAGATGATCGAAAATACGGCCTTTAAGAACTTCGAGGCTTGGTGGGATGACCAAATTAAAGCAAGTCGTCGCCATAAGAGCGAAACCGAGAAAACATCAGAAAAGTTTATTCTGACTACAACAAAAATAAACTCATCGGCAACTGTGCCCACAACTACTCGCCTAGATAAGCCTCCCGATATCAATCAACTAATCAATAGTCATCGTGACCTGTCGGACTTTAATTCCGGCTATCCAGCGCTGGGGCTACGCGCATCGATACCTAAACTGCCGTCCTTTCGTAGAATACGCAAACAACCTAGTCCAAAATCTCAGAAGGCAGACGATGAGAAACACTTGAGTGATCAGGAGGAAATGGTGCAGGGTTCCGACTCTGAAAAGGAAGATTCAAATTTAAGTTCAGCAGCTCTACGGGAGATTGTTAGTAGCAGCAATAACGCAAAAGACTCGAAAAATCGTCAGGACCAAGTAGCCAAAATCAAATCAGCAGCGGCCATGTCGACTGCTGGTGATAAACGCAAAGGTAGTTCATCCAGTTTTTTCTCATCTTCGTCGTCCAGCGAAGCGGATAATGAGGACGACGATGATGACGAAGCAGAGGGCAGTTCGGTGGACGGCGACGATAGCGCAAGTGATGATGATTTAAGCTCGGTAACAGACGAAGGTTTAAAAACGCCAAGCATGAATCAAAAGGTCCCACACAAAATCCGAAATAAGCAACGAACGCCACCGGCACGAGATTTCTATTCGGATACAGACGAGGACGATCTTGATTCCACTGCGAAAATAAGAACGTCTGCCCCTGTAAAGCAAACGTCTTCAGCTGTAAAAAGTAGTATATACTCTGACACGGACGAAGAAGAACATAAGAACGCTGAATGCGGTAAAAGCATGTCAGATTTGAAGACTACTGCGCTCGTTTCCGATTTAGAAGATATCAGTAAAGACAGCTCCTTCAGCTTAAGTTACGATGAGACACAAGACTGCAAGAAAATGGCTAAATGCGACGTGAATAAGACAACAAAATTCGACGATGGTGACGGTGAATATCTGCCGTCTGTTCCGTCAAACAACCGTGCTGTTAATCAAAAGGAAGAACAAATTTTGAAACAAAAGAAACCAGTGTTTGAATATGATCGTATTTATAGTGATTCGGACGAAGAACGTGAATACCAGGAGAAACGGCGACGCAATACTGAGTATATGGCGCAAATCGAACGCGAATTTCTCGAAGAACAGCAGCGTAAATTGCTGGAAGCGCAACGAGAGGAACCCAAAGAAGAGCAAACTGACGATGCTCCTTGTTCCACTAGTGGGAATGGACTTTCACTAACACTTTCGCGTAAGCCAACCAGCATCGAAATGCCCGAAACGCCCGACATTACTAAGGCACCTCTAACACCAGGGGCTAAATTAAGCAGTAAGTTAGTAAGTTTTTCCAACTTTACAGTCATTACAACAGGAGTTGCCAAACGGGATAAGACGACCAATGCGAAGAATAAAAAAGACAAGACAGTGACAACAACCAAGACTGACCAAGCGAAATCGAAGAAAGATAGTAAACCATTAAAGGCCGCTGCTGCTGTTCAGCCTATGAGATCTGTTAATCAGAACTTGTTTAGTGCGAATCGTTTGGGTCCTGTCTTAACAACACCCTCCGCTTCTGTCGAGAAAACGCAAGCCGATTCGAATGGCTGTGAAGTCAACAATGTAAATCTCGTCCAAGAATCCACAACCTCAGCAGTTGCATCTAACTTTTCCAGTGAGCAGACACCTGAGGAGTTTGAGAAACCCGATCAGAAAAGGCCTTTGCCAGCGAAATATTCACGGACTGAAGAAGAGAACGAAGAAATCAAAATGTCTCCTACATCTTCCGATGGAGGTTCTAGCCAAGCAAGTCAAGCCAGTCAGGTTGCTTTGGAACACTGCTATTCTTTGCCTCCAGAGGCAGATACTGCATCGAAATCTAAAACTTCCTCAAACGGTGATGCAGCTCGAAAGAAGCAGCAGTATTTGGCACACGATCATGGAGGATACGCTACTCCACCGAACACGGTCGCATCTTCCTTCTGCGAAGAAAACGTTCCGCCAAACGTGTCACAGCCAGTTTTGTCAACAATGGCCAAACCTGGCCCTGGTAGGCCCCGAAAAGATTCCGCACGCAGCAAAAAGAAAGAACAGGTATCAAATCAACGTATTACCAAAAAGAGATCAGATCTACCGTCAATAGTGACCTATAATAACTTCGCTAAAGTTTTGGCCACATTTGAGCCCCGTGAAATGTTCAAACCACGTGATACCACCGACGAAATGATGGTTCTCTATGAATTCCTTACACGAGGCATTGATGCCGAGGACATTCAGTATGTACGTCGGTGTTATGAAATGCACCTGCAGGAAGACACTTATGGGCAAGTTCACGCGTTTTTTCTTTCCTATTTTCGTTGATTTTATTCATGCCTTTTATTGTTAGGTTTCTGTTAAACAATACCCATTGGGTGGACCATTGTGTAACAGATCGGGCGTTTGTACCACCACCTACAAAAAAACGCAAAAAGGATGACGAGCTAAAGCGTCATAAAACAGGTTGCGCCCGCACAGAAGGTTTTTACAAATTGGATGTGCGAGACAAGGCCAAACACAAATATCATCACGCCAAAGCAAATGTGGAGAACGCCCACAGCATTGACAAAGGCGACGATCAATCTAACAACCAGCATAACAAGCTGGTATCAAAGATGCAGGGCATTTCGCGAGAAGCTCGTTCCAATCAACGGCGCTTGCTAACCGCCTTCGGTTCTATTGGGGAATCTGAACTGTTAAAATTCAATCAGCTCAAGTTCCGCAAGAAACAGCTCAAGTTTGCCAAATCTGCCATACATGATTGGGGTCTCTTTGCTATGGAGCCAATTGCAGCCGATGAAATGGTCATCGAGTATGTGGGTCAAATGATAAGGCCAATTGTGGCCGATTTGCGGGAAACGAAATACGAAGCTATTGGAATTGGCAGTTCATACTTATTTCGTATCGATATGGAAACAATTATCGACGCCACGAAATGTGGCAATTTGGCACGTTTTATAAATCACAGTTGCAATGTAAGTACAGCTTTTGTAATAAGCAGTATATGCAATTATGCAAAACTCATTTTCGGACGGCATAATTATTCTTTGAAATTATTTTCCGAATGTTCTAGAAAATTACAGTTATTTATTGCTGTATAGAATTGTGACAATTGAAGTTACTCATAATAACAGACAATTGAACCACATAATTATTGCAGCCATGAGACTTTTTAGGACTTTAATCATATTTCAAACAATTTGAATGGTGTAAATCAGCGGTACCTATATTCCTTAAATAATTCGCAATCTTTTTCAAATTTAGTTTTACTTTTGTGTTTATTTCTGGAATCCCTAATCCTAAAAAATAGCTGCATACATATGTAGTTCTCTTGGTTTATTTATATTTTAAGATCTATAAATATCGTACCTTCGAAAACGGATTCCCATCGGTTTCTTCTGTCAGGGCGCATGACGTGATAGTAATTGGAACTATATTTCGGCATAAAGATATCCAAAAGCAATGTGATATGATCATAATACAACAAATAAGATTGGTTTCCTTGACCAGCACAAATAATGCTAGACGTCGCACAAATAATGCATACTTCAGAAATAGTTATAGCCTACTCATGGGGTATGTATTGGAATATGAAAAATCTACGATGAAGAATGTCGCACAATGTCTGAGGTAAAAGAACACTGCATACATAGCAACGCTGTATCCAGCTGTAACGCGTGCTGTGAAAGAACGTTATGAAGAACAGAGAAAAAGTGCACGACTTTTTATGCAAAAGAAACTGTTGTGGAAAGAGCGGGAGAGTGGCGATATAAAAAGGGATAGGACTGAAGCCCGTAAATTCCACCAGAGGCAAAGGTTATGAAACAAGTTTCCACTCCTATAAGGAATGGAAATCTGTGGTCACAGACACGAAGATTACGGAGAGAACATTTCTATAAAACACTAATTACGAATGGCAGATGTCACGCCGATTGCAAGCGATGATAATATGTCTATCACAGAGTCAAAACGAGATCAGAATAGCCGTATCACACATTGTTGTTCATCAAAATTAATTACTTGACCGCCAACTATGTCAATAATGGTAGCCTCTAACATAATGGTCTATCAATTGATTCGCGATACTATAAGATACTTTCATAGATAGTTTTATGCGCATTCACGATGCAGTTTGTCTCTCGAAAATTGTTTAAATCTATGAACGGAACGTTTACGTTTAGTATCATTGGGATAATGGAACAGAATCAAGAATTGCAAATCTCCTCTGTCAATTCTTTGTCATTGACAAATGTGATTTCACGCAACAAGGTAACAATTATCTTGTACTCATTTTCCTCAAAATTGTTAAGACTGTCAGTGTAGGTTTCATAGTTTTCAAGACTTCTGGGCACATTAGTACAGAATACAAAAATGAGATGCAGTTATGGATGCATATCGTGGATTGCATCATAAAGATTTACATGAAACTGAGAATCATCATCTAATTTCGTGTCTAAACTACGGAATGTGTCTGCTCAGGATGATCGAAATAACCGAAAATGTTGCGTTTCTTACTTAATGGTATCTTACAGTAGTTTCTTCACAATTTCTAAGTAAGCATTAGCTTAATGCTGCCCACAATAGCCTGAGTGACTATTACGCATTGTCAAAACGTAAAGTAACTGAGGGAATACTGCCCTTACCTCAATGAATGTGCTTATTTTGTTCCTTGCTTCAGTAGCCCACAACGTTATCGATAACTTTTTCAAAAATAGTTTCAGGATAAAATTTAGAAAAATATTCTTTCTCGTTTGGTATACATTTTTGAAATATCGAGTGATATCATGGCATATCTAAAAGCATAGAAAACATTAAAAGTATTAAATAAAGTCTGCACATAATCGAAGATGGAATTGAAATGAAGTGAATTGAAACCTTACATGTAAAATATAAATATGTCTTTATTGTAAGATGCAATATAATAAGAAACTCAAATAACCGTTTTCTCAGTGTATTTGATTTACTTATTTGATATAACTAATTGGTTTTGAAGATGATAGACTGCAAATTACCTCCATTTTCATTCACACATATGCGACACCTGATCAGAAAATTTTTCATTGCGGATCGCCTCAATTATTGGTTTAATGGACTGCTTTAATGCAGTCAAATTCCTTGGTTTCATTTTGTACACCTCTTGCTTGACACAAATCCATAAAAAATATGATACTGTCAGGTCAGGTGACGTTGGGGGCCAGCGGAAAGTGGAGTTTCTGGATATTAATTTGTTTGGAAGTTTTCGTTGGGACTTCGCTATAACCAATCCGGCTATGTGTGCAATTGCTCCATCTTGCTGGCACCAAATGCTTCAATATCTTTAAATAACGAATTCTACGATCACTAATAAAAAGGCAATTAATTGTCTTCTAATTATAAGTTTATTCGGACCCGTAATGAACAGATTATGCTAGAAAAAATAAAAATTCTATATTTTTAATAATTTTAATTAATTCGACAATCAATTAATAATGGCTTGTGCTTATTTCATGTCCAACAAATGATCAAATAACAAATTTGTCAAACGTGAAACAAAAAAATATTTTCTCAGGAAACAAGAAAGAAGAAGAAGAAACACTATAAAAAGTGAAACCAAACTCGCATCGATATATCATTTTAAACATATTGATTATGATTTTTTAAAGCAAACTATTCCTTCAATGCACATGAATTTGAATAAGAGCCTTGCATGGGAATTATACCAGTTACAAACACATTGAGAGAAATAAATGTTTAATTCTCGATGAAACTAGCATTTCGGTCGCTGAAATTCAGTTAAATCCTTTAAAGGATTTAACGAGGAATTAGAATTATCGTTTAGAAAGAAATCATGTTATTTACTCCAGAGTACAACTAGAATTTATATCATACGAAACAATTAAGAATCGGTTATATTAACCGCAAGATTATATCTATTACATCAATCTATCATCCATCGCCTTTAAATTAATTAATGAAATTTAAATAACACAACAAAATGAGCAGGTACTATTTATTCGAAGTGATATAAATTTAAGTCTACATATGTAAAATTAAATGTTTATATATTTGTGTCTTTGTTCCGAATATTTATGTAAATTAGTGGACCGTCGTTTTGAAATTTATTGTTCCCAGGAAGAAGAAGTATGATTTAACAGTATGTTACTATTAGCATCGAAATTGTCGTATGCATATTAGGTGGAAAGCGTGAAAAGAGGTGTGGTACCGCGCACACAATGTAACACTGAACGGCCTTATCTCATGAACTATTATGGATGTAGAGATGAGATTTGATACATATGATACTAATATGGAAAGGAGCATGGTAACGTACAAAGTAGCGGACCGATTGTTGACTGTGTATTTCTGACACTAGCGAAATAGTTATGTGATAAATTAGGTTATTATTGGGGAAGGAGTCCTGCCATTACCCACATAACGTAGAATTTTAAGTTGCCATATCTAATGAATTATTGTGGATAGAAATATATCCCCCCTACTAGAGAAAAAAATATATTATACTAGTGGACCCGGCAAACTTCGTTTTGCCTTCAAAGTT
>JAHXMU010000717.1:679847-696817 GCA_019455685.1 Philornis downsi | reverse complement strand
TATTATTGTAAAAATGGTAGATCAAGTATATGCAGTCTTTTCAATCGTCTTACTTCATCTTCATCATTAAGAAGCGATATGGCTGAAGTATTTGTATGGCAACTTAATCTTTCGACATACTTAGTACTATATCTTCTAATTTCAGTTCTTAGCCTTGGAACACGAAGATCGTTGTGAATAGCGTCATTAGTAACGAACCATGGTGCATTACAAATTAATCGTAAGGTCTTAGATTGGTATCTCTGTAGGATTTCTGTATTGGATTTACTGGCAGTGCCCCATATTTGAATTCCATAAGTCCACACTGGTTTCAAAACTGTTTTATATAGTATAACTTTATTCGCCAAGCTTAGCTGAGATCGAGGACCAAGAAGCCAGAACATTCTCTTTGTTTTTAAATCTAATTGTTTTCTTTTAGCTTTAATGTGTGCATTCCAATTAAGACGTCTATCAATACGTAATCCCAAATATTTAACGCTTTTCTCTGAAGGAATTGTTTCACCATTTATTGAAACTTGTGGACAATCATCGTGTCGCAGTGTATATGTTACCTGTGTTGATTTTTCAGCGTTAACCTTAATGTTCCAGTTTTTAAGCCAAACTTGTAAAGTATTTAGTTGTTTTTGAACCAAAAAGGATGCCTCTGTTGGTGATTCGCTAGTTGCAAAATAGCCGTGTCATCTGCATACGTTGCTATTGTTACGTCATCATTGGTTGGCATATCTGACGTAAATATGGTGTACAAAACCGGTCCCAATACACTTCCTTGAGGAACTCCGGACTTGATGATGCCAATCTGAGAATCATCATTATTTACATTTACATAAAACTTTCTATCGCTCAAATAAGATTTTATGATAAGGTAATGCGGAGTTGGCAGCATATGCTTAATCTTAAAAAGGAGACCATTATGCCACACTCTGTCAAAGGCTTGTTTTATGTCCAAAAATACCGATGAACAGTACTGTTTTTTCTCCAGACAATCCCGTATCGTTTTCACAATTCTATGACATTGTTCAGGTGTTGAATGTCCCTGTCTAAATTTAAATTTAAAAACAACAATTTACATCAAAATTCACAACAAATTAACCTGGCAGAAGATTATTGTTTCCGACAGGATAATGACCCTAAGCATACGGCTCTAAATGTGCAATTGTGCTTAACACTAACACTTTATGACATCAATTGAATTCTGCTCTTCAGTCACCGGACCCGAATCCCATTGAACATTTGTGGGATTTACTGGAGCGTAAGATTCTCGAACATATAACATCGAAGGAAATGCCTAAAAATTTTATTATGGAAGAATATAATAAAATTAGTGAAGAAGAAAAATCCAAATCATTCAAATCAATGCCAAAACGACTTTCGGAAGCCATAAGACGCAAAGGATATGCCACAAGTTGGTAGTAATTTTTATACAGTATAAGAGAGCTATTTTTTTCCCCAATAATAAAAACGCAAAAAAATAATTAAAACATAATAAATTTATTTTATTTTACGTAATAAATCGCAAATATACTCTTCATCAATTGTTTACAAAAAAAAAATACTAAATTTTACGTTTAAGTTTTTCGAATAATTTTCTGGCAAGTGTATATAATTTTCATTCGTCTATTATTATTTATTTTATTCATGTTTATTGGATACTAATCATTATATTTAAATACTTACTATACCTGATGGCAATAAGTATATGTGCATATATTTAAGTTTATAAATCTCAAGAAGTACCTACTGTACTTTTTTCCAAAAAATACAATATTGTCGCTTTGTTTTTATAAGATTTTGGTAGTATGCTTTGAACTTTATTCTAATAGCCGTTATCGTTTTGTTTGAAGAAACACTTTTTTCTAATAGGAAGAAAGTATATGTGCGTTGAAGGTTTAGTTTGCTTCTTCGACTACTGGAGAAAAGCCGCATTATTTTTTCGGAGCAAGGTAGAAAACCTAATTTTTACAGTTTAAAAAAACTTAAAAACGAAACAAAAAAATTTTAACCCGTTTTAAAAAGTATAAATGCCACGAAAATGTCATCTTTCGGAGGAGGAGCAAGGTTTAATAAAAGGACTTGCAGAGGCTGGTTGGAAAATTGTCCAAATTGCATCCAGAGTTAAGAGACATCGAAATACAATTAGCAATTTCCTAAGTAATGTTGATGCATATGGGGGAAAACCGCGTTCTGGTAGACCAACCGAAATTGATAGCCGATGCAAGAGAAGTATTCGCCGCTTAGCTGTTGAAGATAATATGTCCTGTTCGGAAATAAAAGCTCATTTGAAGCTCAGTATTTCAAGAAGACGTGTAAATCAAATATTAATGGAAAATAAGCTTTTGGAATATACTTCTAGAATGCCTGTACCACGGTTATTGCAACGTCACATATCTGCCCGCTTAGTCTTTGCCGGTAAATATAAATTTTGGTCTGATGAGTTCGAAACTGTGATATTTTCGGACAAAAAAAAATTAATTTAGATGGGCCAGACAATTGCAAAATGTATTGGCGCGATTTACGGCACCCACGCGAGACTTGTCATCAACGTACGCACGGTGACAGTTCCTTGATGATTTGGGGTGCCTTTGGTGTTGCTAGAAAGAGTCCTTTATGCTTTCTTCCAACTAAAGCTAATTCCTACACCAATATAAAGTTATTAGATGAAGTCCTCATTGAATTTGGTGATCAGAATTATGGAAATAATTGGATGTTCCAACATGACAACGCACCAATACATTCGGCGACTAAGACAAAGAAGTTTCTCGAAGACAAAAATATTCCAGTAATGTATTGGCCACCAGTCAGTCCAGACCTTAACCTCATTGAGGATCTCTGGGGTATCTTATCTGCCAAGGTTTATAAAAATGGACGATAGTTTAATACATTGCTGTCTTTAAAAATGACACTGATTGCTGAATGGGAGGCTATCAGCCCCAATATATTGAAAAATCTAATAAATTCTATGCCAAATAGAATAACTCAGCTTTTAATAAATAAAGGAAAACATATTATGTATTAAAAATAATATTATTTCGGAAAAACACTTAGTAATTTGACGTAGATTTATAACGCACATAAACTTTTTTCCTATGAAAGAAAAATATATCTATTTTTTTATGTAGTAAAAATTGTTAAGAGTAAATTAATATTTGTAAGTTTTGTTAATTTTTGTATTATCACTTTAAAGAAAAATAAATGTTTTGAATTAAAGCTATTTTTTGTATAAATTTAATTAAACTTATTAATGTACATATACTTATTGCCATCAGGTATATTTATACGTTTATTTCATTCAGGATTGTCCTTGGGCGGTTTTAAATAAGTTTTATTGTTTTTCTGTTTTATTTGTATTATTGGATCGCTCTTATGGAAGCCTAACAATAAGTATTTGAATATTAAATCTAGTCATCGACGAATAAATGATGAGACCAAGACCCGAACACATGATAGGTGAACCAACAGTTCTCGTGACGGTGTTGACCTATGTATTACTCCTAGTAGATCAGATTACGTAAGAGATGCGGCCAAGACATGGATACGTGAGAGGGGAATCACTGAAAGGTCCAGAAGGGTTACCAAGGTTTCTAACTAGAGCATTTGGGAGATGTCCTATCCTGGTTCTATGTTTTATCTCTCTTAAACTTGTTGTCTCTTGTACCCTCTGAATTTTATCCACGTGCGGTGGGTTGCACTAACCCAGAACTGAGCACCACAGTATTAGATGGGTTTAATTATTCCCATGTAGATCAAGACCTTACTGTCTATGCTAAGTACAGAGTGCTTATTAAGCAGTGTTTGTCCCAATGTGTCTTTCTAAAGTCAGCCTTCCGTCCATATGGACGCCAAGGTAGGTAACGCCTGAGCTCTGCAGAATGACGATATTATAGTTTGATATAGTTTGAGAGTTGGACATGCGGTAAGGATTAGAGAGAAAGCCACCTGTCTACGTTAACTTTCATTTACTCTTATCCTTCAGTCGTTGTGCTATTCTTCAAAGCGTTGGAGATGACCTTGGAGGATAATTGCAGCCTGCATTTGGTACTTGTGATTACACATTGCTGCAGTGTCATCTATAATGTTGATGTAGGAACTTCAGGATCAATTAGAATGCCACCTGTAAAAATAAAGTTTAGTAAAGAGCCAGGTGCGCCTGCCAATATAGGATAATTGTCTGCATAATTTTATAGTTAGAAGTTTCACTTAAGTTTCCACGGTCCAGGTATGACTGAGGAACTGAGCACATATTTCCCGGAAGATGCTTCCTAGTTTTTAATTTTAGACTATCGTGCCAAACTTTGTCAAAAGCTTGAGCAACGTCGAGAAATACGGTACACCAATATTCTCTGCGTTCAAATGAATGCCCTATTGCATTAGTCAAGCGATTGGCCTGTTCTATTGTATTGTTAATTTTCCTTAAATCCAAACTGATGATCGGGAATTGTATTAATCTTGAGCAGAATGATTTTTTCAAATAGCTTGGAAATACTCGAGAGTAGCCTTATTTTTCAATAAGGAATGTAGGGTTTTTATTCTTTCCTGATTTCAATATTAAGGTTATCACCGAATTTGTCCATGTTGGTGTCAAGTATCCTATCCAAATATTTTCACCACATTTTTTAATGCAATAAAGAACAATTCTAAGAGCATTTTCGGTGTAATTGAGTCGATACCGGTGCCTTATTTGGCTTAAGGTTTCTAATCAAGTTCTGAATTTCGTCCACATCTGTATCTAGATTGACCGCGGCAGTCTGTACGTTTCGATCACTAGGGAGAAAGTAATTCAATTGCTCGTTTGGGCGAAGAACTCGTTCCAAATGTTCCTTAAAGGCCGTTGCTTTTTCCTCGTCAGATATAGCCCAGTCTCCATTTTTCTTTCGTAGCAGGAAATTGGTCCTCAGAGAATTCCATAAAATATTGTCAGTGTGCGATAAACCTTTAATGTATTTACAGGTGTTCCGTAAATCGGCTTTTTCCAATGCAGGCCCTAATTTAGTAACTGCCGCTTTTAATGTAAATTTTTCGTTTGTCGAGCTTCTTTCCTGCCGCTCTCTTCTACATCTTCCACCACCACTAATTCCCAATTTCTGAATTGGTGTGCATGCGTTGACGTCTCAAGAGGTGTGGCATGGTAGGCAGTCCCTTTCAGGGTAATACATATTAATGTCCGCATCATTTTCCAGATGACAGCTCACAATAGATGTGACTACTTATGTATTTCTTGTACAAAAGCCAGTTTCTTATTGAAGAAGTTAGTCTTACAGATCCTTCAATTGCCATAGGCGTTTCGTACAAAGATATAATAAGGGAGAATAGTCGGATGATAATTCTAGGCTCGTCTCTCTGATTTTTAACAAAATTAAAAAATAATTGTACTAATTGTAGAATTGTACTAAAAACCTGAAACATACGAGTATATAGCGCAAAACATAATTAAAGGGCAATTCAATTTTCTTCACAATATGTATCATCTATTATAAAACCAAAATATTCAAACAAAGAACAAAATTAGTAGTAACACCATTTGATGATAAATTTAAACCACAAGTACAAGATGTTTATGACGTTGCCTTTTGTTTAGTCAAATTCAAGTATTTTATATGAAGACATCCACATATAAAGAGATTACAGCACAGCATCAATCGTAGCTTAAATAATGCTATTTATATAAACAATTTGCTTTCATCAGATAAATACCAATACACAAGCTTACATGTATGGCATGCTCGCTTCTATCAAAAAACCTTTTTCCGGTCCATTAGCATTGGAACGCTGAAGTATTGGCCATTGGCCAAGATTTTTTTAATTAGGCCTATTTTGGACACTATCCATAGCGGATATTATTGTGAAAGTATTAACAACATGTAAAAAGATATTCATGTTGTTCACCAAAGAATGAATGTTGTACCACAAGATACCATTCGACCACTATCAAATAGGCATTTGTTATGACGAGTAAAATTCCACAAAGACAACATATACAGAGAACTGGGAGATAGGGAAAAATTTACTTCAGGTTTCACGGTTTGCTCAATGGCTCTATTAGTCCGATTTCTAAACCTACGGATTCAATTTCTATTCTTCTCCTATTAAGGAAGACAATACAAGTCAGGTCAACCTACGATTGACGATGGCAAACTAAAGGAGAGCTTAGCTAATAATCAGATGATTAACACTGTACATTTTGCTTCTTTTGGAGAAATTGTATGAATTGATATATTGGAGATTCTACAAATTCCAAAAAAGCAGTAAAACTTTGATATTAAAATGAGGTATATTATAATTTCGTCTCCATGGGATGAAAAAATGTATTATCATGAATAAATATGCCACAGCATTTGCTTTCACAAATCTCAAAATTATTATAAAAACCTAAATTTTTCATTTCACCAAGCTACTAGAAAATGCATGACAAGTTAAGAAAAATGAATGAAAAATTAAAAGGGAAAATAAATAAATTGAATTTAGACATGAGGCATAGAGATCTGATTATAACTGAAAATGAAAACAGCTTTTTTTGGAGAGTGCCCTTCCAAGATACTTTTTTCTACGAGATAAATTACAGAATGCAGTGTTTTCCAAGACAATTTTTTATGTAATACCTTACATATAAGTAGTAACTTTAATTTCAAAAATGTCTTCCAAGAATATGTTCTTGAAATGCGTCTTCGTTTATGCGAGAGTGATATCGCAATGATATTGCTATTGCCGCAAATTATGATTACGTTACAGTCTTTGCAATAGTTTCCGGGAAGATTTTTATACTTAGAAGGATTTACAGACCATGAGAAATATATAATAATAATATTTTTCACTATATATCGTCGGAATTTGTTTATGTTAGCTAATTAACTAATTATCAAAAGCATTAAATTTGTTAATTTTTTTATTAAGGCCGGATAACAACGTTACCACGTCATTTCTTCTAACAAAAATAATCAATTATATTGAAATTTATGGTATTAAAAATTATGATTAGTTGCAATTATCTGTATATATATTTAAAATTGCTTGATTGATTCAGTATCATATTTACTATCATTTCAGCCAAACTGCTACGCAAAAGTCATCACTATTGAATCGGAAAAGAAGATTGTAATTTATTCGAAACAGCCGATTGGTGTCAATGAAGAAATAACTTATGACTACAAGTTCCCCCTGGAAGAGGAGAAAATACCCTGTCTCTGTGGTGCGCAAGGATGTAGAGGAACATTGAATTAAAAATATGTTAATAAGTTGTCCACGACCAACACACAACTCTACAATGATTTAATACACATTTTACCTCAGAAACCCGTTAATTTACTATAATTTTTTAAGTTGAAACTAGAACGTGGCTTCGTTAGTCGTACTTGTCTCTTTTTTTAAATTTTGTATTTTTTTTTTCTTTTTTTTTAGATAATTGACTTATTTTAAATCGAGATTAACATTAAGTACCGTAGGATCCCGTACATAGGTACAATATACCATACTCATACATATATGTATCATGATTGTAATACATAGTATTTTTTTCACTGAATTATCATTTTGCACCACTGTCATATGCATTTTGGTGATACTTAGAAGAAGTTTTCAATTTATAAGACACTCACAAGTAGGTCTTCTGTATATATTATATCAAGCTAAGCTTTTATATTTGAGTAAAAAAGGAACAGCAAATAACGATAAGGCTTCTTATTAATAAATATAATGGTTGCATTAAAGCTTAGGAATCTATTGATTTTAGGATATAACAAACACAAACAAAAACCTTGTCTGATAGGAATACAAAATGAAAAAAAAAAAATTAAATAGACACGTTTCCTTTTAGTTTGCTAAAATAATTGAATGATGAGACAATGATATAATTATATATATATATATATATATATATATATATATAGTGTACGTAATGTAAAAAGTTTTACAGAAAAAAATAATTTTATTATATAATTATGGTCATTAAGCTAATATTATTACTTATTCCCCTACACCTATAACTCTAAATAAAAACAAAAACACTCGAGTGTTGTATGTTGTTTGACAATGTTAAAAAAAAAGTAAAAAATTATTAAAAATTAAACATTATGTGAATTGTATTCGGATTTTCTTTTCTAAGACCAACTCTCTTTAGTTTGGTTTCAATAATTAATTATTTATGCACTACAACTCACGAATGCGACGAACGTGCTATAGTCGCATCTTCCAAAATGGCATGGTGTTTTTCCACCAATTCTCACAAACTCATTCAAACAACGGCACGATATTGCTGCGGCAGTAATACTAAAGTTGCCGTCTTAGATTTTATCCCACGCCGATATATAGTTTTTTATTGAAGTGTACAAGAATCCAAAACACATACGATGTACGAACAATGTACGATATGCAATGCACGCTATAAAATGCAAACAGTACTGGAAATTTATTAGAAACGGTGAGTGTACAACAACAATAAAAATCAGCAAATGACTAATTGGCCGGAATTTAAAACGATTAATTCTAGTAAAGCGGTCGTTAGACCATTGTGCGAAATTTTTGAATACGCAAGGAATATCAGTCAACTATTGAGAGCTTTTCAATGGTTATTTCGGCAAGTTTTTTTGTACAAGCGAATTTAAACGAATGTGACCTAAGGATTAAAAAAAAATCACTTAATTTCCACGTATTTCTATAGATTTACGCAATGAGTGCAAAGAATAACGAAGATAAATCAAATCGACTTTATGCGAATTTGTTGAATCAAAATTATTCAAGAGTATATTTTGCTGCTCGAGTAATATATCTTACTTATGAATTGCAATAATTTAGGTTTTTGCAATATTTAAAATGATTGATCTTAAATTCGCAACAAATGTACCGCAATGTGCAAGAATACAAAGAAAATATGTAGATATGAGTGGTAACAGATTGCCTCTTTCAATAACTCCATAACGCCATGAGTGGGCTACCTTCTCTAAAGTTTTTTGAATTTTATTGAGTTTGAACTCAAAAAAAAATATTTTCACGTGAAAAACTTAGTACCAGATTGAAGTTATATTCAAGACACATCAATGTTGGACGGATACATTAGCACAACAACAACCTCAACACACTGTTTTTGCTATCCGTTCTGTCAAAAATTTTATAGCGAATATATGAGCTTGCGATGCCGCAAACCAAGATCTTGGTGACAAATACAAAAATAAAAAAGGAAATTGGCATTCGTCATAAAGTCACAAAGCTATTATCTTCACAAGCTTTAATGAAAATTAATTAATCTATACTGCATTTTCATATAAAAGCAAGAAACAAAGAATCGTTGGCGAAAATTTCACGCTTTTAAATCGTCTGATTTTGCAGCAATCTTTTTAAACGTCAGCAAAAAAATTTAAAACATGCAATAAAATTTGAGTTTCGCTTTCATTCAAACGAAAAAGTTGAAACAAGCTAAGCTCATTACACCACCGTATATCAATACGAGTATATCTTGCCGCCATCTTCTATTGATTCACCTTGGTTATTACCATACTCTCTTTGGTTCCTGTTGTCCTTTAAGGTATTTTTGTAAAATGCGATTATAATCGCAATTTCATTTGCGTTGATTAATAACGGCAAGTAAAGCATGATCAATGACAACAGTAATACTTGCAAAATTTTGATTATGAAAGATAAAAATTTCAAAACACCAAACATTTTTTTTAAAGAAAATTGGTTTAGTTTGAATTAGTTTTGCAATTCCACTGCCCAGATAATTTCAATAACGAAGCTTTTGGTGCAAAATGTCGAATGTTTCCCACACATTTATCAGTTATTCCAATCACTGGTTTATGTCAAAACTTCACTAATATGCGTTAAAAAAGTGAAAAACAATCATGGAAAGGCACTACCAGTCACACATACTCGTACTGCTTACATTTAACAGCAGAAACATGTGTCACGCATACCTCCCCAAAATGGATATGAGTGAAATTATAAAAAAATATATTATTAATTTATTACGAAATAAAATATAGTTGAGTGATCCTCTGCAAAGTTCACATTACAAGAAAATTATTTTTTTCTTTATAAACAACAAAATCCTTGGGGGATTTTGAAATCCCACAGTGGAACCAAGTTGTAAGGTAAATTAATGAAATATTTATTAAATTACGTAAATTGTAAGGTAACGAGTGAAATCATTGTTTGTATTTACAGTTCTTTCTGTGCTAGATTTATATTCAAAATTGAAATCGTTTTTCGGATTAATTTTATTGTCACTACATCCAGTAATTGAAATAAGATTTTTAACATTCTTATTCATTAGCAGAGTAAACAATCAAATAAAAGTTTTTCTAACGTGTCATCTTTGAACAACAGGTTATTTAATTATATTAATGGTATATATCAAAGATCCGATTAATATTACAATATTTGTATTAATTTTACTTTTAAAGTCATAAAAATAATAATAAAATGCGTACTTATGGCGATTATTTTCCACCACGTCAATAAATTACGTTTCTCTGTATTATAGCGTTGCATGAAATTATTGAATTAAATATTCAGGACTCAAAGTATTGTAAAATTATTCAAAATTATTGTTACTATAGGAAACGACCAGAATGAAGGGAAATATTTTCGATATATAATTTCGTTTTGAGTAAATATACGTATGTGAAGAAGGATGAAACGGCGTTCACAATGTTAGCAACAATTTTTTTGGGCATCTCTTTTCCAACTCAAGGCTGACACTTGTTGGATCTGTCATATAAAAATATAATCGTGAAATGTAAAGTTCATTTATGTCATATAAACAGTCGGCAACCCCTGATATTTCATAAGATTTATAAAAAAATAACTATAAAAATGTAGTAAAAAATCAAGAAATTGTTTCCTCTTGATCAAAATATACACCGAAACATTTTCGTGTTTCAGTATTTGGTTTTCAATAAATTAAACTAACCATTCTAGTCACCGACAATTACTTTATTAGTCGCTATAAAGCATATCTCTATTTCTATTCTCTTTCCCAATTCAAGGCTGACACTATGTTGGATCTGCCATATAAAAACATGGTCGTGAAATTGATTTATATCATATAAACAGTCGACTACACCTGACACTTTATAAAATTTTTTAAAATAATAACTATAAAAATGTAGTACAAAAAAAAGTAATTTTTCCCTCTTGATAAAAATATACATAAAAAATTTTCTTCTTTGAGTAGCTGGTTTCCAATAAATTACACCATTCTAGTCACTGGCAATTTCTTTATTAGTCGCTATCAAGCTTTTTTTTCTATGGACAAACTTCGTTATCATTTTGAAATTATTATGATGAAGCGAAATATCAAATAACTTCAAATGGAGAGAAACTTTTCATATATATATTACTTTTCTATAAGAAAAGCGTCTACTACGACACTTTTTTAAAGGAAAAGCGTCTACGACAACATTTTTCTATAGTAAAAGCGTCTACGACGATACTTTTCTATAAAAAAAGCGTCTACGAGACGATACTTTTCTATAAGAAAATTGTCTGCGAGGCGAAATTTTTCTATAAGAAAAGCGACACTTTTCCATAAGAAAAGTGTCTACAAGACGACACATTTCTATAAGAAAAATATCCACGAGACGACACTTCCAAGCAGTGTTGCCCATTCAGTTTTTTTTCCCGCCAAATTTACCTTATTTCCACCTGTTTAGCGGGAAAATGTTGGATTTGGCTTTAAGCTTTCTTCTGGCTTTCTTCACAAATATTTTAGATTGTTTTCTTTTTTTTCATTCAAGTAAGCTGTAGTAACCTGCTTCCGCACAAATGAATGACTTAAGGAACACCCAAAATGGTAGGAAAGCATATAGACATCCAGATTCAGAACTCTGCTTTTGAGTTGATTTAAATTGATTTGTACAAAATTCAATATTTCAACGTCTTCGTATGAACTATAGCCGAATTTTGTTATTAAGCTAAGAAGAATACATTAAATTTAAAGACTATCCAGTGTCTTAAGAGTGGTACTAACATCTAATTGCTTGAGATAATCTATTTAAGTAATCGGGTTTCGGGTAAAAGTAATTGTGTCTTTCATATTAGGTAAAAGTAAAGGGAAAATTGATACATTCAGTAATAAAATATCCACATTATTGAGGAAATAAACTTTATACCGTATCTTGGCCTTTTTAATCAATATTTTGAGATAAAATTCAGGACAAGTTAGTTTTTAGTTTTAATAGATTTCACCACCGGAAAAAATTTTAGGTCTATACATAACTGAATCGTATATAACGTTTGTTGATATATGTATGTGCATCAGGAAAACACACACATTTTTTATATGAAACTTTTTATTTGCTGTGCTGAATTCAACGGTTTGTTTAACTGTTCGAAAGTTTGCATTCGTATCGAGGGAAGTGCATCCAATGTTTGAGTTTACGAAAGAAACGTAACAAAGTCTAGTAATTGTTGACAAATTGTCACATTACCCTTATTCCCGTGTCTACAACAAGTTAAAGTTTATAATTATTTATAATTAAATCAAAAATTTCATCTTATCGGATCAAACATGAATAGCCCTGTGGAATGTAACTATCAGATGACAATTTGTTGCAGATTTTTATAATAATTTATACAAATTACTTTCGGTCAAGAACGTTTAAGGCAATTTGGCTTTTTTCATGCAACACAATTCTACTGCACGTTCCAATTTAGTGGTGGGTAGAAAATATATGATACAAGGGCACTCTTTATCACGTGAAACGCGTCAGAATATAATTCTTGTCATTTCTATGGCTTTAAAAATTAATTATTTCACAAATATTAGGACGTTATTCGGATCTTTAAATATACAGGGTGTCCGTCGGGAAGGTACACTACTTTGTTTTGCCGCCATTTTGGTAAACATTAGTCTTGACAGTTCATAGTGAAGTAGTGAAGCAGAGACGTGGCGAATTTGTTATGGAAAAATATTCGATAAATCGACGTGTTTTAATCGTTAAAACATTTTATCAAAATCAATCATCGATTACTGTGACGATGAGAAAGTTACGTGAAATTTTTGGAGAAACAAACGTAGTAAACGATTTCGAAGAAGGAGGGCTTGTAGTGATAGGGCCAAGCATGGACCACAGCGTACTGCAAAATCGGCTGAAAACATTATTGCTGCTCGAGAAAGTGTTCAAAACAATCCATCAACCTCAATTCGATGCCGTGCTCAGAAGCTTGGTCTTCAAAGAACAAGTTTGGCCACAATTTTGCACAAGGATTTGCATTTGTTTCCATTTAAGATTCAGTTGACACAAGAGCTTCTTCCACAAGTCCATTTATGCCGCCGTACATACGCCAATAGGATGTTTCAGCTCGCCCATGACAACCCCGATTTTCATGAAAAAATCATAATGAGTGACGAGGTACATTTTCATTTGAATGGATTTTGTGAATAAACAGAATAGTCAGTAGTGATTGAAAACTTTTTAACGCCACAACTGCATGCTTTGGGTTTGATTAACATGTGATATCAACAAGACGGTGACACATCGCATACAACTAGGATTACAATGGAATTACTGCGAGACCTCTTTCCACAACAAGTTATTTTAAGAAATGGTGATGTTGATTGGCCTCCACGGTCGCCTGATTTGACTGCTCCGGACTTCTTTTTGTGGGTATATCTGAAAAGTAAAGTTTATTCAAACAAACCCGAAACGATTAAGCAACTCAAACAAAATATTCGTGATGAAATTAATGATAAATACCGTGTGAAATGTGTACGAATGTAATGAAAAATGTGCTCAAAAGGGGTCGCATTTGTGAGGCTAACAGAGGCGGACATTTATCTGATATTGTATTCCATACATAATTGCCGACATTAAATAAAACATTGATTAATATAAGATCCATTCTCTTTCAATTACTAAAAAATTATAAACAAACAAAGTAGTATACCTTCCCGACGGATCTCACGATCTCTGGCCATAAAAACTATTTTATCAGTTTAGATACTCTATGAGTGAATAATAACATATAAAATTGTGTCCTAGAGTAACAAGACTCAATGGCAAAAAAAAAAAAAAAAAAATAAGAAAATAATGTCGACTGTATGAAGATTACATTTGTTGTATGCTTTTTGTGAATTCGTGAGTTGTGTATAATATATTATCCAACAAGAACTTTAAATATGAATAAAGATCTCACATGTTAAGCTTCACTTACGAAAGAAATTAAATATAAATTCATCTGAACTCAAACTACAATAAATTTATTAAAAAAGTCAGGTTTTTTAGCTAGTTTTACCTTTTTTTTTTTGTTTTCTGTTTTGTTTTGTTTTTTTTTCCAATACCAAGTTCTGGCAACTTTGCTTCCAAGAAAGAACAAATACTTTATTAATGAGTTCTCTGCAAGAAATGTTTATATATAATAGTGAGAAGAAAATATTATTATCTGTATTCATAAGGAAAACGACTTAAGTGGAGTTAGGATAAAGTCGAATTCATTCGTTAATGTTGTAGTCCTCATTTTGCCCCATAATCGCGTGTAATTCCCAGTGCAAAATTCGGAGTATTTTACAAATTATAATAATTTTTAAAAGAGCGATTTTTTAAAAATTACATATTATCTACGAATGTTAATGTAAGCAAGACTATGTTTTTTAATTTATTTATTCAGGATTGTAATTTTACACCGATTTGATTAAATTACGACATTACAACGTATCTTACTAATGTTATAAAAAAGTTTCTGTATCTTAATACCAGAAAAATATGATTTATAATATGATGGTCTACTTCACTTATTACAATTTTTCACTATGTATGCTTTTCGTCCTAAAATACGGAATTATAACTTTAATTGGAATTTACAGCTACTCCGTAATACAACGGAAAATTTAATAACAGATTAAATGGTAAAAATTAACAACTCCAAGTAATCTTTTTTAAATTTTAATTAACTAAGTAATTGAAATGCTATGCAAGTAATGGCTCAAAAAAAAAAAATAATAATAATAATAAGTTCAGTAATAATCATTTTCCCGTTCAGAATGAAAAAAATATGTTGCTGTCCCTCTTTTTTTATCTGACGACAATATCAAAGAAAAAAGGGCTCAAGCGGATAATTATAGATAAGGAATATCATTGAAATACGCAAGAAGCCTTTTTTGTAAGTGTTTTGGGACGAAGAAAACATTTTTAATGTGTTTGGAAGTTTGTTAAACTGACTGGCTACTATTAATTGAAAAGATCTGCTCATATAACATTTTATGTTATGAATAATTAATTGATTACTGCGTAGATTTAAATAATTCTGCAAGAAACAATAATTTATATGCGACATTATTAAACCATGTACTAGTTTTCGTTCAAAATGAAGCGAAATTATTAAATCGGAATTATATAACCGCCGAACGGGTTATATTCACGCGCGAAACTACTCTATCAGTATGCAAATCAAATGAGAGCTTATCATCAATTATAACGCCCAAACATTCAATATTGCGCACAAATTAAATAGCTACTCCATTGTAAGACAAATTCAATTCACATGGATGAAAAGGAAATAACATTGCTTTTGTCTTAAACGGGTTCACTTTAAGTTTATTTGGGGACATCCACACAGAGAGACATTGGAATACATCCTCAATTTTTGCTTGAATAACGTCATTATTGTGGTAACTTCCATTGAAAAGCAACTGAACATCATCAGCATACCCAAAGCATAAACAATTATCCAACCTGCTAAACAGATCATTTAGGTACAAAATGAAAAGCATAGGCCCTACTGAACCTTGTGGAACACTACTTCTGACTGGCACTACGTTCGACGTCACACCATTAAGATACACGCATTGCATCCTATCACATAAGTATGAATACATAAGTTAGCATACATTTCCCCCAAAGCCATAGAATTGCGAAAGCTTGTTTATTAGACTGGCGTGATCGTGAATTGTGGTCGTTAACATTGGCTCTGATAGATTCCGTTAGACCCGTCAGCAACTTGGAAGTACCTCGTCCCCGCCTAAATCCAAACTGCCCAACATTTAGCAGATTATTTTCCTCGATGTACTGCGAAATTTGATGCTTTAGAATGTATTCTACTACTTTGGAGAGTACGAACAATATAGCTATTGACCTTAAATTTTCAAAAGCACTATCACTAGCTTTCTTTTTGATTGGGAATATTTTAAAAGTTTCCCATAACCTTGGAAAAGTGGAAGTCATTACAATAGTATTAACCACATGTAAGAAGTAATTAGATAGGAGTGAAAAAACAATCTTAAGAAATTTTGAAGTATAGCCATCATCGCCCGCAACATTTGACTTGATACAGAAAAATGCTGCAAACAATTCAAAGGAATCAATTCAGCGAAAGGAGAATGCTCAGTCATTACATGAAAATGGCAAGAAATTATTTTGAATTACGTCAAGCTGGTTGCCCACAAAAAAATTATTCAAGTCGTCAACGTCGTACAAATTGTCAGAATTTAAATTTCTCTTACTATTATCAACTAGTCCATTATCACGATTTATGTTCCATAAACATTTCATATTTAAACAATCAGAAAATGGCCTCGAATGTGCCTCACGCTTTACCCATCTTTTAATGGCTTTATTCTAATTTCTCGCTCTACAGTAAATTTCCCTATTTTGCTCGCTTCTGCCGTTGAGGAAGGTCACATATGCTAAGTCGCTCAGCGATTGATGGTAGCGAATTAAAAGAGAATTTAGGTAATTATCTATTCTATCTATCTTTTATTTTTTGGGGAAAATCGTGTGAATTGAATTTAAACCATTCGTAAGTATATTTAATTGATCATCAACATTAGACTTGCTAAAAATCAAAGTAAAATTCGCAGATAAAACCTTTTCACACACTACTTATCAGAATTATCAGAATCAGAAATTGCTATTATTATGTTCTTAATATACATTTTTTTTCCTTTAAGCGTGTTTCGGAAGTTATAACAAATGTTCATAGCAGAGATTTTACATATAAATACAATAAATTGTTATATATATACAGTGGCTCAATAACGTAGTCGGACA
>JAHXMU010000717.1:577444-679837 GCA_019455685.1 Philornis downsi | reverse complement strand
TTTTTGAAAATGGGAATTGGATTTTACATCTACATTCAGAGAAATGAACGTATATATCAGAAGGAAACTTTCGAAGCGCCAATAATACTTTGACCAAGTGTATTTCGTCACTTTTGGCTGGTTGAGCTATGCCGTTTCTCTGGCTTAATGGACCGCCATTAGTTTATTGGTCAAAATAAATTAAATTTTCTTGGTGTAAAAAACATCACTCTTATTTCAGTGTTGCCGGATGGTACGTAAATTTTGATAGTTAATTCCATATTCCATAGTGTGGCGGCAATTTGCTTTTATTTAATTTTTGGTCAAGCCTCTGCAACTTCGCAATGTACCCTTCTGTTAGTGAAAGTGTGGCGGATAATCTGAATTTGCCAATTCCTATCTTATAGCTGATTACGACGTATTTTGCATTTGGATTTGCTCCTCCATCCACCTAGAGTTCAACTCACGCAACAATTAAAGGTACTATAGCAATAGGCTTTCAATGCAGATTTTTCGAGAAAAATTTTCACCGATGAAGCTCATGTCTTACTTGGTGGTTACGTCAACAAGTTAAATTGTCGCACATGAGGCTTGGAGAATCCAGAAGAGATTATGGAAAAGACATTGCATCAGCAAAAAGTCACTGTTTGGTGCGCGTTATGGTTTGGAAATGTCATTGGGACGTATTTTTTCGAAAATGTGGCTGGAGGAAACGTTACCGTCAACTCAGAGGGCTTTGGTCGAGTAACTGAAGTTTTTTGACTTGCAATTGAAGATTAGGAACTAATGCCACGAGCCACACAACAAGACCGATTTTGGCTTTATTGCATGAGAAGTTTCCAGAAAGCGCAATTTTCCTTTTGCCAAGATCATGTGATTTGATGCCGTTAGACTTTGTTTTATGGTGCTATGTCAAAAACCGTGTTTAAGCGGATAAAACCCAAGCGTTGGAGTATTCGAAAATGTGCGAAAAAGTGGTCAAAAACTACCTCAAAAGGATCCACTGCTGCAACCAATCCAGAGGCGGTCATTTAAATGACGTTGTATTTGGTACATAATTGCAATGTCCAGGCATTATAATGAAATAAAAGATTGATCGAAATCATAGCTTTATGTGTTTTGTTTAACTTTACTTTTGAAACCGAAAAATGGATAACACGTTATGAATACAATTTGATTTGTTATCCACCATACGCTTATTTTGAATTTGTATTTTTTCGCACACATTTTTTTGGCATTGTATGCCTTTTACCCGTTTATGTCGTCGTTGTTTTCGTTTTTTTTTTCTCTCTGAGCATTTCTTTGGTGTTTTCTTTACCATTTTGAACCAGCAACCTCCTAATTGAGATTAACCGTCAGCGACGAAATATTTTGACAAATAAAAGTAAAAGAGGCAGCAGATACCGTTCTGGCACATTTTGTTACCTTCATTAATTGCAAAGATCAGTATATGTAACTGATCAGTATATATAACTGGATTCGAATCGTGATACAGCCACCTGCATTTCTTCGAGTGATTGTCATGTCTGTGTGCTGAGAAACACTTCAGGTAATCCGACAAGCTCGCTAAAAGTTGACGCTTGTATTCTACATCAAACAAGAGGTCTAATTGCAATGTATTGCTTTTGGTGAAGCAATTGATTAGTAGAGAGATAGTGGGATTAATTTCGCTGTTTATTAATTAAGGGTGCTTTTTAAAAGCAACAATAACTAATAATTCGATTTGAGATTTTAAAAAAAGAGGTAAAAAAAACAAATGAATTAGAATTAAATTCAATATTTGTAGAGATGAAGATGCTCTCCATGCATGTTGTGCCGCAGAAGTGACTGATTTTGAATCAACAACTTTGCTCGTAGTATTATATTTTCTACAGTAATCCTTGGAATATTTATCGATAATTTTAATCGAGCCGCAGCAGGACATCTTATTTTGCAATACTACTTAAATTATTTTTTTGTATGATTTGAGTTCATGTTTTTAGTAAGTAGGTGATTTATAAATTTCAAAATTAATTCATTATTAAATCTAAAGCGAAGTATATACTTGGAGATTTATACTAACGGATTTACCAAGGCCCTTCTGATACTTCTCATAAAAATGATTGATTTTCTCCTTTCTTTCTTTACTGAAAAAATTACATAGTTGTTATGAATTAAAATTTCAGCTATGTATTAGATGACATACCTCTAATCAGAGCCTAGTTATTAGGGGTTAGTTCACGTTAGCAAATTAAATGCAATCAACAGTAACTAACAAGCAATCACTTCCCTATTTGGATACACATTGATTTTTGATATTATACATTAAAACTGTAAAAAAAATAATGAACATTTGTTTAGAACTTCTATTTACATGCAATATTATTTTCATCCTTAGGATCATTACTGTCTTCCTCCAAAATCAGTTATGATGTATACTTTGTGTAACAGTCATGATGCATTTGTGTGAAAATAAGGTAACTAGTTATACACTTTCCTATATCAAAGGTCTTTTAAGTTTTTGAAGACATTTACAAAAAATATGTAGACCATCATAGGATATTGTAATGGGAGAGCCGTTTCATGTAGAAAAGAGTCATTGTTCAGAAGTGTCATCGGAGACATTTATTTTATAGCATAGTGTCATTGATGCTACTTTTAAACCTTGGCAAATTTTGTTCACCACGATTGTGTCAAAATTTTGCTTGATACAAAATATTTTGAGTATTTCACACATAGCCAGCCAAAAATTTTTTGGCATTTCAAACACAGCTTTAACAAAAAAAGTAGCTGACATGAACTCAGTGTACGGTACGAATATATTGAATAGATACATATACCTGCGAGTTTCATCGTCGTTAAATACTTCTCTATGAAGATAACTGTCAAACGTTGTATAATAACATTTTGTAAATATCCAAATGCATATTTTTGGAAAACTAACAAGGGAATTAATCATGAAGAAAATAGGTAAAAGTAAAACGTCTATTCTAATAAAACGTTACACATTTTGGTTATTACTAAGAAAAACACTAGTTTTCCTAAATAAAATAACTTTTTAAATAAAGCTCTGTCACATACTTTTTCAATGCAAACCAGTTATTTCTTCGAAATAAAATAAAGATAAAATATGTTTATGGAATTTATCGAGTGAAATGTATTAAGAGCATCCGGCTCTGCGAATCCGATAATAAAAATGACGAAGATGAGCTGAATGTTACACCCACAACATTAAGCAGTGGTCAACAACCAAGAAAATCGGATAATTTTTTGGTACAAACAAGATTGGTCAGAGTCAGAAGGGGGTAGAATCAATTCTATCGAAATGGTAACTACGAAATTGTAACCACTCCGAATGAGTTCTTTAACAGACTTGTATATATAGATGCTATGCTGAGATTGCAATTGGTGCAATCACGTTCGGTGCGGTTGAACATTGTGAACCAAATAAAAGCGATGTTACATTTATTGGCTTTATAGCTCTTCCTTTCGTAAACCTTTTGTGTATATTAGAGTTAGTCAGTGAAAATTCAACTATTAATCTGAACTGCCGATATGTATTTTTAAGAACACTCTCTGTTATGGCATGTACGGACACCACGTTCTTTGTTCTTAATTATTTAGATTTAGGTTGGTGTCACAATTTTCGACATGTAGGTGTTTAAACATGTAGGTGGTTTAAATGTGGGTTTAAACTGCACTGTAATGCCAGATACTAAAATCTGAAAAATTATATATTTTTTACTAACTTGCTACAATTTTCGTAGTGCTTTGTCTACGCCGTATGCTTCAAAGGCGGGAAATAAATAATACATGATTTTACCACCTGATTTCATTAAAAACAGTTTGCATCGCTCATTTTGGTTGAAAAATGTTTCTCATTGGCTAAAATTCATATAGGACCAATACCTTAGATACAAAATGTCATTAACGCTGTGAGGAAACGATTATGATACAACAGATCTTCGTAAGGATAGTTCCAGGTCGATAATACTGAAAATAAATGTTTTCACATAAGACATTCTTAACAGGTTTGAAACCATAGACTCTACGGTGCACATCGACGATACATTTTGGTATATTTTTCAACCAAATAATTGAGCAAATTGTTTTGCGCCAAGTGAAAGGCATGCACGAGAGCCTTTCAAATGATTTAAATTTGCTTGCATTAAATTTCTACTACTTCCCCCAGCCATTGTCAGTCTCCTTGACTTCGGAAAAGAAATGTCTTTCAGCTACGTTTGCTGCTCTATCACGAGACCTTCATCAAGTAGTTGCTTAAAATCTTTATTGTATTTCCATTTGGGCAGATTAAATATTAGTTTTATTTGTTGGTACTACCAGAACTTGTTTGCTTTCAAAACGCGATACCAGTGACATTCACACGTGCTTCATTTATCCGCACATAGCCCGGTATATGAAGTTGAAAATCTATATGCCAGCGCCATTAGTACTGCTACCGTTCTTCATTGTTATGTGCATATCAAGTTGTGCTTGTGCGATGTCTTCCAATGCCATCTGAATCTTTTCGAGTAAGAGCTCGCCTTTATCCACAATTTCTTCTAAACGTTCTGCGGCCTCTTGGTTTTCCATTTCCAGCCGCTTAAGACTTTGGTTCTGCATCTCCGTTGAACTTTCTTCGTTTGGCAGGGATTCGATTAGCGTATCAATATCTTTAGCACACCGGGATATCAACTGAGCGAACAATTGGGCGTAATCTTCTTGTTGAGGATTTTGCACTGGAGTTTGAGACCCAGTGCGATCAAAGTTGGGAAATTTGCTCGGATAGGAAGTTTGCTGTATTATTCCTATCGCGTTGCAGAAATGCTCCGCTTGCTAGGAGATGGATTTATATATTAATATTGACAAATTTGACTGTATCTTCATTACCATATTAACAGTGTCCTGCAACTGCGTCAACCTGTCTGCCATTGCCTCTGCAAGATACCACTCGCCACAAAAAAGTTTTGTTTACTAATTGATAGCTTCAACATAGACAAAGGGCATATAGATGACTTGGCCCTCTCTAGATAAAAATCGCTGGCGCCGAAATCACTCTTCCGATAAGAATTGCTACTCAATTAGGAGATATTAAAACGGCGTTATTGTTATTGACGCTATTTTATTTTATATTATGCGACGTTATTATTTTCGTTTCAACATATGCCGACAACAATTATTAATTACTATTTATTAGTCTGTGGTTTCAATCTGCATCAGTGATGGCCAATGTCACCATATGGAACAAAACATTTGTTAAAGATATACTTTTGCAACCCTTATTTCAAGGCAGTGTTGCCAGTTTAAAAATGTCTATTTAATATACTCACTGCGTCATAACACATCTTTAAATATATGTAATGATTTTGAGCTGACCGATACACATATTAATTTGACAGATTTAACCGTATTTGGGGACAATTTGTTTAAATGTTCTTAATAAACATTTGCCAATTTTTGCATATAGGGTTAACAAATTTGCAAATGATTAGAATAAAAATTTAACTAAATTATCCACAAACAGGATCAAATCAGCTGGATCAATTTGCAAAGGAAGCTCGACATTGCTGGACTGTATACCCTTGAGATAGCTACAGCCTACTCCACCAAACTCCCATAACTACTACAACTAAACGTCCCTGATCCTGATGTTCCTGACGCACAGTGGCAACATTTTGCGCATTCTATGACAGCTGCTGCAAAAACCCTACCCGGATACGTGATACCGGATACCGAGCTTAGACAGCCCCTGGTACGAAGAATGTCGCATGGTGTCTGACGAAAAGGATGCTGCATACAAGGCAACGTTGTAACGGCCAATTGTAACGCGTGCAGTTAGGGAATGCTACAAGGAGAAAAGAAGAGAGGCACACCAACTCTTTAGGGGAAAGAAGCGGTTGTGAAAAAATCAGGAGTGAGGAAATAGAAAGGTACAGGGATAGAGGTGAAGCCCGAAAATTCTACCAAAGGTTAAGAAGTACAGGGTATGGAACAGGTCTCCCCTCCTGTAAGGATAGCGAGGGAAATCTGGTTACAGATATGCAGAATGTGCTTCAACTATGGAGAGAAAATTTTTATAAGCTCTTAGTTTCGGATGGCAGCATGAGTGAGGAAATCACTCCAATTATCGACGATGGGATAAATTGCGCAGCTCCGAGCCAAACAGAGATCAGAACAGCAGTATTGCGGCTTAAGAACAACAAAGCTTCAGGCGGTGATGACCTGTCAGTAGAGCTGTTTAAAACTGGTGGCGATGGGCTGAAAAACAGCCTGCCTCATGAACATGCCCGATGATTGGAATTTGAGTGTACAGTGTCCTGTGTTTAAAAAAAAGCGATCTAAGTGTTTGTAAAAACTATTGCGGTATCAGTTTTTACCCATTACCTATAAGGTCCTGTCGAGTGTGATATGTGAAAGACTAAAGCCGTTTCTAACTGATCTGATTGGACCTTATCAGTGTGGCTTTAGACCTGGTAAATCAACAACTGATCACTGTGACAAATTCTGAAGGAGACCCAAGAAAAACAGATCGACATGTACCATCTTTTCGTCGATTATAAAGCTGCCTTTATACGTCTTTGTAGGATGACGCCGACTGACATGAAGTCTTCAGTAATGACAGACAAAAATGTAAGCGAGCCTTTTTACATTAAACAAGGATTAAGGCAGGGCGACAGTCTATCATGCGACCTCTTCAACATACTGTTGGTGATGTTTATGAGGAAAGCTGCAGTTAACACGACCGGTACCATCTTTAACAAAAGCCAAATGTTACTCGCATATGCTGGTGACATAGACATTATTGGCCGAAAACTGCGAAATGTTACTGCAGCCTTCTCAAGCATCGAGAAGAAAGCAGTTAAAATGGGTCTGGTGATAAACGAGGACAAAACAAAGATATTGGTTTCAACGAACAAAGAGTCGTTTGGGACGCTGTGTGAACATTGACAACTATAATTTTGAAGTGGTAGAAGAATTCATCTACCTCGGTTCCGCTGTAAACAAAACGAATGATGTCAGCATGGAGATAAAGAGGAGAGTATTGCTCGCTAACAGATGATACTATGGGCTAAGCAAGCGATTCAATGATGAAGCTCTCTCTCGACAAACAAAAATACGACCGCACCAGACATTGATTCTACCTGTCTTGTTATATGGCGCAGAATCCTGGGTTACGACGCAAACCGATGAGTCGATACTAGCAGTTTTCGAGAGGAAAATACTCCGGAAAATATATGGACCCATCATCGGTAACGGAGAGTATCAGTGTCGTATGAACAGTGAGCTGTATGGGCTATATGCCGACATCGACGTGGTCAAACGCATTAATATACAGCGATAGCGTTGGCTGGGCCATGTTGTGCGAATGGACATAAATGCTCCGGCACGGAAAGTTTTTGACAACGAACTCGATGGGCGGCGCAGAAGAGGCCGACCGAAACTCCGTTGGAAGGACCAGACTTTTGAAATATTGTCGAAGCTTGGTGTGACGAATTGATGGAGAAACGTAGAAGATCGAAGCGCTTGGAATTATTTTCTACGGGCGGCGTATAATAGATAAGGATGCCTATTCCAGTCGCCACCTAAGAAGAAGTTTTAATGATAGAAAACACATATAGGTATTGATACACATTTTAATAATTTACCATACCCAATATTTTATACTTAAAATGTATTTATTATGATATATTTATCATAAAACCAATTTTCGGTTGACAATTGTGTCGAACGATAAGGCATAAATATAAATAAAAATAAAAGTAGTAAAACAAGAAATGACTGCAAAAGCCTCAATGAGTGTATCAATCTGACAGCGAGTACCAATCCCCTCCGCGTTTGCATCATTTTGAATCTTTTTTCATCCCTGATAAAAAGGGTTGTATCTTGTTGATGAAATAAGTGGCAGCGCTCCATGCCGACCAAGAGAAGGGCAATCAAGGTTCGTTGTTGTTTTATGCCCTTTCATCAGTCACCAACTTTTTTGGCTATAATCAGATTTAGGGTTATCTATTTGAACATTTACGCAAAGTAGACGTGATATATTTGTAGCAAAAGTGCTATTTTTTTTTTGTCTCAGCTATCTTAATTTTGTACGGAAAGTTAATGAATTTTCAGTTTATCCAGGAGCCGCATGTATGTGCAAGTAACTAGTTGCAAGTTGGAAATACGTATTATACTGGAAAATTAAAAAAAAATCACATGTATGCGAATTGATTCGCATGCTGCCGTGTTAGTGAATGTGTTTGACGGTATTGTGCATTTCGCACTTGCACTTGCACTTGCGGCTCTTGAGTAAAGTCTAATACTAAGTTGGAAAATTTTAGATGCACGAAAGTTTGTTCATAATGTAAGTGACGTTTTCTAGTAAGAAAATACTCAACATACAGTTTGTAAAAAAAGTCTTTTCAAATCAAAATTTTTTTTAGGAATTTCAACTTCAATGAAGAAAAACAACAAAAAAGCGTATTATTTATTTTTGTTTTTTTTTATGTAACTGTTTTTTTGTCTGTTGTCGACAAGAAGGTGCCGAAACTGCAATAAAAATAGATGCACACTTACAACAACAACGCTACAAACAAATCTACCTGCTTTACGAAGTGTAAAAAAGTGTTTTCAAAAAAAAAAAAAAAGAAAAAACAAAGAAAAGAAGAACCGTTAGTCTTTTGCACATTACTTACAAAGAAATGAAGTTATCAGTATGCTAAGTGCAATTGGTAGTGTTTATTCAATAAATTGAGCGCGTACAAACAACTAATGATCATGGAATTAAATAAATACAATGCCAGGAAAACGACTCGACAAAAATATTACACAGCTAGTGTATTACAATTATTATAAAGGAAAATTTCACAAAGAAATTGCTGAAATGTTCTCCCTCAACTTAAGGACGGTATATAATGTTATTAACCTTGCTGAAAAGGAGGGTAGGCTTGAGCCGAAACAAACACCAGACAGACCAAGAAAAGTCACGCGGCGCATTGAGCGTAAAATTGTGAAAACTATTGATGAAAATCCACTTTCCAGCACTAGAAGAGTTGCTCTTGAGATTAATAATGAATGTGGAGTAAGTATCTCTCATCAGACCATTCGAAACGTTCTGCAAAACCATCAATACTTTTCAAGAGTTGACAGGAAAAAACCTTCGCTTTCCGCGGTAAACATTAAAAAAAGATATAAATTTGCCATTGAACACATTTCTTTTCCTCCGGAGCACTGGGATGCTGTTATTTTTTGCGACGAGACAAATGTGATGCTTTATTACCACGATGGACCACAAAAAGTTTGGCGGAAACCTCTGATATCCTTAGAAAATAAAAATAAAATGCCTACTGTGAAGTTCGGAAAATTATCTGTTATGGTGTGGGGTTGTATTTCAAGCAAAGGTGTTGGCGAAATAAGAAATTTGGATGAAATAATGACGAAGGAAGTCTACTTGGATATTTAAAAAAATGAATTGAACACCAGTGCACGAAAATTCGATTTTATAGGCCCAGGAAATCCCGAAAGGTTAAAATATAAATTATACCAAGATAATGACCCAAAACATAAATCGTATACGTGTAGATCCTGGCTATTGTATAATTGCAGAAAAGTAATTGATACTTCAGCACAAAGCCCTGATTTAAACCCAATAGAAAATTTGTGGGTCCACCTTAAGAAAAAAGTCGGAAAAAGGCCTCCAAAAGCAAACAACAGTTAATAACATAAAGAAGAATGGGCCAAAATACCAGGCGAATATGATATACTAAAACTGATCCATTCAATGGGTAGACGCTTGCAATCAGTAATTGATGCTAAAGGAAGGCACACGAAGTTTTAGCAGACAAAAAAAAAAAAAAAATTTTTCACATATTCAGAAAGAATTTTTCTAAATTTAAAACAGTTTTGAAAACATTTATTTTACACCATGAAACCTGAATTATTTTTTTAATTTATAATTATTACTGGAACATTGAAATTAATTTTGTTTTTTTTTTTATGTAAAATGTTTAAAAATATCTTTGTTTACCTATACATAAATAAAAAAAAACGGATGAAAAAAGTTATTTACTTTACATAAAAATAAGAGTTTCTCTTAAAGCTTTTAATTTTCTATAGTGTTGAAAACACTTTTTTTACAAACTGCATATATTCTATTGATTGTTTTCATGAAAAATACTTTTCGCCTTGAACTTTGCATGAAGACATGTTTTTCGCTGCATATATTAGGAGAATTGATTCAAAATTGCGAATCATCTTTCATTGCGTAAGGAAATAGTTGCAATGGGGAAAATCTTGGTTCATAAGCGATCACTATGGATCAATTCGCAGAAATTCTGTTGATGAGTTATTTTTTCGTTAACTCGTGTGGCACTCGTAGAGCGAACTTCTTGTGTCCACCCTTATTTAAGTGCTTCCAAACCATTTTTTGTGCAAAGTTTAGATATTGGGCAATCGCAACAGCACTTACATGACGATTTTCAGTATTTTATCGATATATTTGATAATTTCCGGGCTTATAGCACCTTTGTTTAACAACATTTCTGGAATAGTATCAACGAAACCAAAATTGCGCATGATTGCCTTTTACAGTACCAGGACCATAAGCACTATGCACATTCGTAGCCGCCTGGCTTGCGTTTTCGCATTTATCGAAGAAAAGCTGTAAAACATGGTTTATTTTCTCTTCAATTTCAATAGTGAGTCAAATCATTATCAAACTATCAGAGTAGTTTTTTCTAGAGTAACCCGGTCGCACTTATACAACGTATCATTTATGTCGCAACGATTTCACTCATTTTCTAAATCTCTTCTCACAAATCTGATAAAAAGGGAAAAGTGAGGAGAGGTCAAATTGCTTCCATTGTAATTGTTACCACTTATTTGTTACCATTTGCTATTTATTTATTATTATTTATTTACTGCCATAGTTCTGGCTGCAAATAAACATATTTGCAAGTAAATATACTACAATAGTGACATTTATATTTCGCTCAGCGTTCCCAAGAGAAAATTTTTATCTGCGCCAACAGACGACCATAATCCGCACTATTTTTATCTAAAGAGAATAAATTTCTCTTGATATATTTCTTTATCCTACGCTCATGTCGCAATGATTTCCCCCAATTTCTAAAGCATTTCTATCAGATCGGATACTCCAGGTATCAAAAGATATTCGGTATATACTTACACGGAATGCTTTTATTATTTGGTACATTATAATAAGCAGTATTTTTTGTTAGTCAATATATTTAATAAAGCGTTGTTATATCGGGGCGAAACCACTTATATCGTTAAGAAATTAAATCGATATCGTTATGAAATGAAAATTTAATTCCATTTATATAAACTAGAGAGTGTCTGACAATTTCCACAGTTCTAACTTAAACCATTAATCAGGGAGGTTCTACTTTTTTATCCCACATAGAGTAAGCTCCGAAATATGAATTACTAATATTTCGGACAATGCGACTTAATTCATTGCTACAGCTCTTTAGCTTAGAAGTTGAGCTTGAACTTTTCATATTTACCTGTTCGAATTCGAAAGTTTATGTTTTCATGATGCTCCATGATAGAATGCATACTTCCAATTTCATGACTTCATGAAATTTATGCCTGCTTTCTTCTTTATTTATATCTTAAGAGAGCGATCTCCAAACATTGCGCTAGTGCCTCCTAAGAGGAAAGCATTGATGGTTTCAGCTTGTCATTTTTTATTGGACAGTTTCATTGTTAACTCCCCTTTCCCCCGTTAAGACCTCTAACAGCACGAATTGTCTAAAATTCCTCTTCACTGAGAATGTGTACTTCCAATTTTATCACTTTAACTTCAATTCTTTGTTCCTGCCTTTGGTTACATTAATTTTGGTGATTCATCAGAATTGGCCGTTTGTCGGCGATGGCATAATTCATTCCTTCATGTTTTATCCTCCTCTAAAGACCCGAATTTTTTTCATACCTAACCTACGCTGTTGTGTGAGTCTACACACCCAATTTATTGATTCAGGCTAAAACCTTTTGCTGTAGTTGATAGTATCAAATTTACCCCTTATTTTGAAATTACGAGTTCGTGCCTTGAGCGCGGCTATACTATAAAATCAGAGTATTCAAGTGTATGCGAAACCAATTTCACAATTGAAGCTTCAAAGGGAATGTAAGGGAATGTGTTCACTCAAGAGAGTAACTTTGTCCTCCTTCGCTCTCTTTCCCAATGGGGAACTTTAATAGTTTAGCGTTTATTAATGTCATGTGTTATAGTATTCATACATCATTGATGAACTTACTATAATCTGCAAAAATAGCAACCGAAATATGTAAGGTTATGAAGTTATGGTGCAAAAAAAATAATTATCTTATTTTGTTGGCTCTATAATCATATCAATATTGGCTTCAGAGCGAAATATTTGATCAATGCGTATACATTGTTTTGTGCTATGAGCAGTGTCAGCAATATCGTGTTTTTCCGTTGTTTCGAAAAATCTGTTTTTATCACTAGGTACTTTATTCTGGCTTAAAGCTAGGTCCTATATTCTTTTTAAGGGGGAAAAATTGTAATAGACATTATTCCAATGCTAAAATCAGAAGAAAAATAATTTTCGTTATAATATTTTCTATAATACATTTTTAAATTGTTTTTTTTTTTGTTTCATAAGTTTAAAAGTATATTATTGAACATTCACGACGTTATTCTGATTTCAGCGTTAGAAACCAACACAAAAAAAGTTTGCAAACCCGCTTAGATGTATTTCCTCGCAGGAAAACCCCGTTGAACCCGTTGAACAAATTTGACATCAAATTTCACGATCGCTTTTTATATTTAGTTTCATCGTGAAAAATCAGCATGTAGTAAATCATTTCTCATTTCTCTCACTAATAATATGTGTACTATCTAGCTTCATAATTCTAGCTTCAGTCCTTTGATCTGGGTAATGATACGCTATTTGTACCTTTTCTGTCCCACTTTCCAGAAATCCCTTGTTAGTATTGTTTAAATTGCATCGATGGCTTGGGCGGGACGATGATTAGTGAATCAGTCAACCAGTCTATCAGTCATTTCGCAACAGTTTTATATATATGTACATATATACTCGTATAGATTACAGCATTGTTTGTGATTTGTGGTTACTCCATAATTAAAGGAAAAGAACCGCATAGAGAAAAGTTAATATCATGAGTGACAATACTGTTTGAAATTCAAATAATTACGTAACCAAAGTGCAATTATATAGTTGTGATCTAAAAAAAAATAGGTTAAACGGTAATCATTTCTAAATTAAGAGGAATTTGAAAACTAAAGTTGACAGTATACCAGGTGACGGCATTAGCAATGAAAAATAGAATAGAATAGATGTGGAATAACATTGAAATGTGCAAGAAGTTTGTTTCGGTAAACATTTTGGTATGAAGTAAAAACTTGTTATGTATTTATAGAGCTTTTTAAACTGCATGGCTAGTCTCACTTGAAGAGATTTACTCATACATTTTTTGGGTTAGGAATAATCAATTGGTTAGAAAGCGCTGATCGAGTGAGTTTAAATAACCTTGCAAGGGACCTTTGACTGACTTTTAACAGAACAAAAAAAAAAAAAAAAAAAATTAATTAATAAATAGAAATTGCGAATGCAAGTACATTTCAAAATTGAACTACGGCAATAACGTTTTGAAAATCTATTTTTCTAAAATATTAAAATAGCGTTGAAGACATTGCATCTAATACCACAGTGATTTCACAATCTGGGTATATTTTATTTATTTTTAAAATAAGGAAATGAATAGTATAAATTCGTTTGATTTTGTTACTATTACATAAAATAGAATATTTACTAAATATTTCATAAAATGAAAATAAATAATAAATTGTTTGGAAAATTTTGCAAAAGTTAATAAGAAAATTAGAAAGAAGCAAATATACGTGTAAAAATATAACATTTTTAAATTAAATGAAACCTTTTCCAATTTAAATAAACACTTTTCCAAATTAAATCTGTTCCAAATCAGATGAAACAATTTCTACATTGACTAAAACCTTTTCCGAATTAGATCAAATTTTTCAAAAATTAAATGAAATCTTTTGAAAATATTAAAAATAGTTTTGGAAAAAGTAATTTGTGAAATCAGTAAGCCAGTTTTGAAAGGCAAAGTACCTCGGCATTTACTTTGTAATCTGAAAGTTATTTGCTTTATTTGCTACAATAATAAGTTCTCCTGGCATTGTAATCATGTTATACAATTTTGTACTATTGAATTTTTGAATCAAATGAAATTATCCCCGAATTATAGCAATAGGATTTTTTTCCTAAACAACTTTAACTTTACTATGCATTAGAATTGCGGCAAAGTGTGTCAGAGAATTTACTCAGTGTGTCCTACAACAAAGGAAAAACGTGTCTTCATTGATAAATGAATTAAACCTCTAGCAAGCACGCTCCAAACAGGAATTAGGTGACGCATTGTTATACCCACGATGAGAGAGCGCAATGTCGCATCAATAACTGCAATAAATATTGAAGGAGTCTGTTTTGTCTAATTCTATAATTAATGTGGATAGGTTCAGAATATTCGTAGAAGAGCTAATGCATAAATAGTGCCCTACTTAAAATATTTATTTATAACTGTGGATATTAGCAGAATTAATAAGAAGCAGGATATTCAGGATATTACACATAGTGGCGTAGTGGCCTTCTCCAATGTCGAAACCCAAAAATTAAAGTCAATGTACGAGCAGTATCAAGTGACATGACTACCACACAGGACATTTTAAATGTCATAGACAGAAACGTTCAATAGGTCAATAGAAATAATTGTCCCAATTATGTGATGGATGATTGTTTTAAAAATACTACAAGCAGGAAAGAGGAGTGAATATATATATCATTTGGTACGGCACTGTTTCATAATTCCTGGCAAAATTTGAAGCAATCGACCTATTAACGGCACACGTTCTGGTATACCCCCACACAAATGACCGATTTATCTCATATATTCTTACCTCCATATTTTACATTCGGTTGTACCAAATTCGACCAAATTTGTCATATGTCATGCGTTCGGTAGTCTAAGTTCTGAAATCGCCGATGGACGATGTTGTCACGCCCATTCTGGTACCTCCCATACAAATTAACTAATTTTTAGGAATTTGATTTTGCACTGTAATCCCTAATTTGCACTGTAATCCTTAATACATAGGGTGAAGTTACTTAAATTCTCATCAATTATGTTGTGGTATAATACTGGGTAAAATGTGAAAAAATTAACAGAATGATCACGCCTTCTCTGGTACCTTCCATACGAACTACATTATTTTACTTACATATTCCAAAGTCCGTTTATCGCGCTCAATTATATTATATTCAGTATAACTGATAATTTTTGAAAAACTCTTTGGAAAATGTGTGCTTTAACACTAATACCAACAGTATTTTTAACACCCATGATGCTTAGTATTAAATTCCTGCAACGGTCGATATCTACATTTTGAAGTTATGATTATCTGAAGTAATATTGGCTTAAGATCTAAAAATGCATTACACGGGTCAGAATAAATTTCCGGTTATTTAAATGAATTTTAAATTTGTCATGTAATTATTCAATAAAAAGTAGTTTGTTAAAAGCCGATTAAACCATTTATTCAAAAATGGTGATTTTAAAAAACCGGTTGAAGGTTTCAGGTTTTGATCGCACTAGGCGTATGTCAACAATTATTATTTTACTCAACAAATTTTTATTTAAATATTGATTCATATTGCAAATGTCTTATTTGAATATCAAAACTGTTTATTTTCGTCGAAAGTCAATTTTTTTTTTCAAAGTGCAATTTACATTTTTCTTAAAATTTGTGTACATACGTTGCTGAACATTTCAAGATTATTCCTGTGAAATATTATAATTGTTCCTTATCCGGTTCGAGAGCTAAGGGGATGATACACTAACGGTGTGATCTGGTAGATTTAACAATTTTTGATAATATGGGCAAATATTTAATACGAAAAACTAACCAACAAATAGGTTTAAATTTTCCTTTTGCTAATTTTCTCAAATAGGGTTAAATCTGTCAGACAAATGTGTTAATGTGTCATTCCATAGAACGTAATAATATAGAGATTTCAATTTTATCGCCTTAGGTATACTGCATAGACTCGTGCAAACTATTTATTTATTTTATCAGATTATAGGTAAATTACAAAATTATAAGGGGCAATAAGCTATGACAACAATGGCCTAAAGCTCATATTTAGTATATATAAAATTAAAATCAGATTAAATATATTTATATAGACTACATTCTTTAAAATCCTTAAAACTAAATCTTTATTAGTGGATGTTGGGTTATTAAGTATATTAATTACATTTTTGTTATCAACAACATCTTTATGTTGGTTCTGGAAATTAATAGAGTTTATGAGGACATGTTCCAAAGAGTTGTCTGTCTACTGCAGATTTTGCGTTGACTGCTAATATTGGTTTCCATTAAGTGGCTATGGGTGAGATTAGTATGATTTAGCCTTATTCTGGTAAGTACTGTCTGGTCCCTTCTAGGGGGGTTGCTGATGTGGTCGCTTTCAAGTACGTTTTTGATTTGAATTGATTCCAAATAGAGATTTGTCTTTTTCTCCTATTATATGACCTTACTTAATATCGTTAAGTAAAGGTTTGGTGTTGTTATGAGAGGGGATTTTACTGCATTCCGAACTACAACATCAGCAAATTTATTTCCGGGTATTTGCACGTAACCAGGTATCCAGACAAGTTCTATAGTACCTGATTTTCAATCATGTATTGTCTAATCTTATTTGCATAATATTCACTATGATTCAGTTAATATTGCAAAATTTCCCATTTTGGGTTGAACATAATGTATTGCATCATATATAGCTATTCCGCAGAGCTATAACATGGTAAAATTGCAGTCTTGACAATTATTCGCCTCAACAACGCTGTAGGCAGAGTTTTCTCCAATTTTTGATCTATCAGTGTATATTAAAGAAAAATTTCCTAATATGTCTTTCAATTCCCTGAATTTTTATTGATAAACTTCCACTGGAGTTTCAGATTTCTTGAAGGGAGAAGTAGAAGCATCTATTGTCGAGCTGTCTATCGTCCAATTTCGGTATTTGTTCGTTTTGCGTATGATGCTGTTAATTGGAATGTCATTTCTATGATTTTACACAAAACTGATGGTACTTTAGACGGATTGAAAGCGGAGGACTGCCAGTAAATATAACGCATCTCGAAAGTTTCGTTATCAGCAGGTCTTTTGAATTTGGGATAGACATAGAATTACTTTCTAGAATTACTTTCTTTCATGCTGTTAAGGGATGTAGATGTGAAAGCATCTAAAGAGAGCCTAATAGCGGCATTAAATATTGTTCTTATTTTATTACGATTTGAGTGAATTTCCATATAGAAATAAACCATATAGAATAAATCGATTTTTGACATTATCAGTGCCTTAAGAACTGATTTAAGGGTCACCGTATTGCAGTTGAACTTGTTGTTCGAAAGACATTTTATAATGTTGATTATTAAAAGTTATTCCCAAGATTTTAAGGCTCTTCTCGGTTGGTATTAAAGAATTTTTGCAGAAATTACAGAAAAGTTGTGGATGACACCAATGCTTTTTGCAAATATGTAGATGTTTGCGTTTATCCAAGGACAACTGAGCCCCAGAATACTGACACCAAGGCCTTATATCCCCAAAGAGGCTATTAAAATCTATGTCATTGTTCTTAGTTCGATTTTGTTCTTTCATTATTATAAAATCATCGGCATATGCCATAAAGCTCAAGTTTTTGTGCATAATATGATAGAGATAAGTCTGTTATAAGCAATTAAAAATAGAATGTCAGAAATAGGAGAACCCTGAGCTTATTCATATTTTGAGACGTGAGGTCCAAGAGTTCAGCGATATATACTTGTAGGATTTTATTACTGTTTTGTCAGTATTTGACTTAAGGATTTGGGTAAATAAGATATTTTTGTAAATTGGGGGGATGAAGTTCGTCAGTATTTGGTTATATAGTGCTATAATTCTCTTCTTCTGTATGAAGCTGTTTAATCATAGGATATGAAATGTTATCAATCCCAAGAGTTTGTCCCTTTAATTTATTAAGGGCGAATGTGAATTCCTTGTAGTTATTATCTCAATCTATAAGAAACGCTTTGGCGCAAGGCGATAAACGCGGTGTATTCGTAGTGGCCAGTTTGTTCTTCCGAAAGGTCGATGGAAAATTGACATCATCTGACTGCTCAGACCAATATTCTGCGAAAGCATTAGCAATATCAGAATCCCGGGTGAGTCTGTTCTGTGCTCGGATTGGGTTATTGATACAATGTATACCTACCCTTGGCTTTATGATACAAAATCTATGCATGTTCGACCATATTTTACTAGGTGAGGATTGCGGGTTAGTTTCAAAAGTAAAAAAGTGGATGGATTTACGTTTAGATAATTTACCTCCCCCTTAAAAAGGAAGCAGGCATTCCTGAAATTTAAAACATTATCCGTAGTTATATTCTTCCTTAGAATGTTCCATAATTGGTTCTTTTCCATTTTCAGTGTCTCCAGCTTGCCTTTCCACCATGAGACTTTTTAATTCTTCTTTCTAATAACGTGTCTTGGAATGTATTCGTTTGCGCTTTGTAATATAATCTTCTATATATTGGCTGCTTCCTTATTAATATTTGGGCTGGTCGGTATTTTCTCATTTAATTTATTGGACAATTAGAAACTTCGGACAATTCGTTCTGCTGAGGTTAAATCGTGGTCTATAATTTTGTTCACTCCTATTATTTTCTGGAAATAAGTTGGTTAATATTGGAAAATGATACCGGATACATTTTGCTCTATTGTCCAAGAAGCCAGGATATGTAGTAATGGAGATGCAATAGTTCAATCCATGTGGCAAAAGGTTTTGTGAGTTCAAAGGTAAGTTGCCGATCCGTCAAATTTGTAAACATTCAAACGTATTCTGTTGTTCTTATTCGATCCCCAAGAAGAGTGACAGCTATTGAAGTCCCCAGTGATAAGACAAGGGTACCTCGATGTGTCGTATGCAGTCTTGTGATCTCTAATAATGAAAGATTTGTTTGGTAAAATATATATAGAAAAAATTGTGAACTTATTCTTTGAACATACTGTAACCACAACTGTGTCAAAAGGGCTATTCACGTTTAGAGTTTCGTACTGGGGAGAGTCGTGCATGAGTAGAGCAGCACCCCCAAAAGAGTTACAAGGTGCATCAGGTGTATGCAGTTTATTGTATAGGTGTATAGTTTGTTATATATTATTATTATTGGAATTGGAACATAATTGTCATTCTGCAAATGTGTTTCTTTTAAAAATAATATCTTCGGATTGTGAGTCTCAATTAATGTTTGAAGTTCATTGAAATTGTTTCCGTAACCTTTCATATTCCACTATAAAATTTTGAGGACCATTGTTGTCAAAGAAAAAAAAATTAAATAAGAAACAACATTAAAATGTTACTTACAAAATAAACAAGGTTTTCAAGTGAGCTACTTCTAACCGTATTTCTCAATGTAGATGAATATGTGTTTCTTTGGTGTATTCCTTGTACATGTGGTATGCTGTCTTATTGTCTACTTTGTGAGTTGTCTTGATTGCTTGAATTTCTTTCTGTTTCAGAAATATTGGTCAGCTTTTACTAATGAAAGGGTGATTAACTTAATTTTGCACTTTACGCAACATTGCGGTTCATTACGCTTGGGATCTTCTGCAGTAGTATGGCTTTTGTTTACATAGTTGTAACATAATTTTGTTCCATTGCATACCTTCGATATACTCGTATGACTAAATCGGTGGCAGTTGTTGCACTTTAGAGGGAGAGGAATGTATGGTTTTACGTTCTATTTTTCATATCCTATGAAGATGTTATCGGGCCGAGTAGGTGTTGAAAATATAAAAATAAATAGTCCGGTTTCTTTCAATTCAGTTCAATTTATCTTTAGTATTTTCTTTACTTCGGTTACATTTTGAGTTTTCAGTTCATTACAGATTTCATTTACACTTATTCCTATCAGAGATGTATCATATATAACACCTGTTAATGAGTTTAATGTGATGTGCTCCGATACTTGGGCTTTTATCGTTGGGGAGAATGACGTTAGGGTAATTAATTTCTTTGCTTGATTCAAGTTCTTTGTTAGAACAAGCAATGCACCGTTTCTCAGAGTTTTGCATGAAGTAATTTCACCACATACTCTATCTATAACTTTTTTTTTATTGCGAATGGAGAAACTTTCTTCAAAGAGTCATCACTATCAATTCTTTTTATTATTAGATATTTAGGATATTCTCTCAAATTTCCTATTGTTTTTGTTTTGTCGGTTTCGAAAAGTAAATTATATGCCATTTTTAAACCCTCTCACTCTTTAAAGGAGTGGAGTTTTTGTTTTAAACTAACTTTTATTTTAGTTATTTAGTCAACAGGCAAGAGCAAAAAATTGATCACAAAGTTTAGTTAATATTCTTTAATGTTTTATGTACTTTACTAGTTAAAATTGTTCAACTTTCGGTTGGCGCGTAAATTGAGAATTGTTCGATTGCTGTATGTATTTCCAACGCCCAAGTCGTAACACACGTCCGATCGCATCAACTGCTCGCAGTGTCAAGCAAACTAAATGTGTCAAGCAAACTAAATGTACAGCTGATAGGGCCAAGCATGCACCACAACGTACTGCAAGATCGGCTGAAAACATTACTGCTGCTCAAGAAAGTGTTCAAAACAATCTATCAACCTCAATTCGACGCCGTGCTCAGGAGCTCGGTCTTCAAAAACAACTTTTGCCACAATTTTGCGCAAGGATTTGCATTTGTTTCCATTTAAGATTCAGCTGATACAAGAGCTTCTTCCACAAGACCATTTACGCCGCCGTACATAAGCCAATAGGATGTTACAGCTCTCTCATTACAACCCCGATATTCATGAAAAAATCATAATGAAAATCATTTGAATGGATATGTGAATAAACAGAATAGTCGGTTCTGGGCAATGGAAAAAACTCAAATTAAATTTGAATCCATTAAAAGTGACAGTCTGGTGTGAAATTTGGTCAGGAGGAATCATTGGACATTACTTATTTGAAACTGAAAACGGCGTAACGGTACCTGTCAATGGGGAGCGATATCGTGATACGATTGAAAACTTTTTAACGCCACAACTGCATGCTTTGGGTTTGATTAACATGTGATATCAACAAGACGGTGACACATCGCATACAACTAGGATTACAATGGAATTACTGCGAGACCTCTTTCTACAACAAGTTATTTCAAGAAATGGTGATGTTGATCGGCCTACACGGTCGCCTGATTTGGCTGCTCCGGACTTCTTTTTGTAGGGATATCCGAAAAGCAAGGAGCAACTCAAGCAAAATATTCGTGATGAAATTAATGAAATACCGCGTGAAACTAGTGAGAATGTAATAACAAATGTGCTCAAAAGTGCTCGCATTTGTGAGGCTAACCGAGGCGGACATTTATCTGATATTGTATTCCATACATAGTTGCCGACATTAAATAAAACACTTATCAATATAATATCCATTGTCTTTCATTTAATCAAAAATTATAAACAAAGTAGTATACCTCCCGACAGACACCCTGTATTATGGAATAATTTAAATTACGACTGAAAGCATTCTATGGCAATGTCTATTGCAATTAGTTTCATGGAATTAATAAATGGTAAATAGCATGGACTTGAACCAAAATGATGTCAAACTCTATTAAATAAGTAAAATCTGTTTGAGTCTACTAGTCGAAGATTTAACCTTTAGTAGCTAAAAGTGAGGTAGTATCTTTATATTATTCTTCTCTATAGTATTCGCCATTAGCGCCACAATTTCCGGATTGAAAGAATTTCCCAATACGATCGATATCTTCTCCGACAGGTTTAGTCCAAGTTTCAGACAATATTCATGACAAACGGTTGCGTGCCATTTCCCTAAATCCTAATTTTGTTTTGGCAGATTTAACTCTATTTGCAAAAGGTGACACTTTTCACAACAAGGGAAACTTTTTGCCATTAAGAACAAGCATACGAATATGACTAGTTTGGCCATTTTTTTTAGAAACGATGTATCTTGAACTATAAGCAAAGTCAAAGAATCACCATTTATAGCCTCCAAGGAACGAAAAACTTTTTGTGAAAATATGTGGAACTCTTCTATTCCAGGGATTTTAGTTGAAATTTTAAAAGATTCTTCTTATTCCCAGTAAGTCTGTATGTCTAATTTAATTGATCTCTAAAAAGAGAGCGAAACTATTTCCTGTTATATCAAAAATTTGTGTAATATCTTCATAAGAGCCATTAGTATTTATAGTTTTTGAAAAACAGTATTATTATATCGTTTTGTGTGTTGTGTCCAAAGGAAATAAAACAACAAAACTCTGCTTCCATTTCGTTATTTTCATATTCATACTTACGTGATGTGCGATGTACTGGGATTACTGCCACCATAGGTTTTTAATCATTTATATCACATTGGAGAATGTCTAATATCACATGATTTTTCACTGACCTATGTTGAATTGTGAATATAACCTTTCTTTGATGTATGATCATGTAACATTTTGATCATATATATATATATATATTTAATATCGTCTCCATATAAATGTATCAAAATTTTGTAGTAAAATTATACTCTTAATTATTTATGTAACCAGATAACGATTGAAAGCCATAGAAGGTAAATTTTATGATGCTAACTATTTTTGAGAATAATTCAAAAGCTATTGTAGGACTAAATTCTAGCGTTTCGATCCAATATCAAAAATAATATTAGATGATTTCAAATTTTAAAACTTGCGAATGTGTACGCAAATTACAAATTCCAAATTAATGATGTAAAGTGATTTTTGTTAAATCTGGCATTTTGTATGGAGGATCCAGGAGCACCATGGTCAATTTACTCTTTCCAAACCCAAGCTTTAACCTTAGAAAATATTACCACTTCCAAATTTTCACTTGGATCGGTTTTACATTTGCTACAGTTATTCTGCCATAGGTTAGGCGGAACAGAATGAAACTTAAGCTTTAAACTTTAATTTCTCAACTGTTTGCAGCGTTCGTTATTTAAAAGAATCAGAGGACCCCTCAAAGCCATGAAATACATCAAGAACAACAAGCACAACAACAGGACGTTTATTGATTTGTCAAACATTACCAATTTCGACACTTCCTTCCTGCTTAGTATAAGCTTTAAACCAGTTGCGAACTGAACCACTTGCTTTGTCTGTGAATCGGTCAAATAATTATTTGCAAAAGAATGTCGACACGAATCAAAACCCGTGTCACATTTAACAAAATATGTTCATAGCAATTTATATCACCATTGAGATTTTCAGCAATTAAGATCGAGGTTTCCCATTGCTTCTTCGAGAAGAGCTCTATCATTAATTAATTTTGGAAGCAAAGCCACTGATTATAATTAGACCTGGTAAATTATTTTTTCAAGTATTCGTTAACATCCACTTTTAGGTTTCCTGGAGCGAAAGGTGGCTTTTGGTTAATACTTGTGCGAGCCCTAAATATCACAAATAAATTTGTAGTATTTCTCACAAATTATTTACCGAGGGTAGAAATCAAATGAACTAGATTGTCCGAATTCACAGTAACAAGTGAAGTTTGGTTTCAGATTTTGGTAATAGTAAAGCGACTGAGAGAGTATATAAGACCAATTGTAGCCATTTTTAGAACAATCGGTAACACACACCACTCAAACTTTGAAAGTTTGAGTTGATGTGTGAATTACGTGGTCAAGCCATGAATTTTCAACCAATTTACATTAGGGTGGTCAGGCTTATAGCAAACTAGGATGAACATAAAAAATGATCGAAAATGCCGTAGTATATAATTACGGCAGAATTATAGGATGTCTTTCGCTATATGACAGACGATGACTCTAGACGACAACAAGCGTGAATCATGCCGCCAGAATTAGCCAGAACAGTGAAAGATATAGAACTCTTGTAACATAGCACTTTATATTCCTCCAGATAGTAGGCCTTTTGATATATTCTAGTTAATCCATCTCTGATCATAGATAGTTCTGAACTAGTGATCAAGGTAGATTTTTTGAAGAAATTCGAACTGAATTTCGGATGTGTGCGATGGAAGGATCGATACACATATGCAACTACTCGAAGTGCCCTGGGAAATGATGAAAATGGTTCAAGAATCTTCTCAAATTTTCGGAAATTGGAAAAATGAGTTTTTACTGCCTTACACTCCAAGTCCTTCTCTGAAATAGGAGAGGGATTGGAATTCAGCCAGGAATCAGTCGAGTCACGGAGCCATGAGGGTCCAGACCACCATAAATCGTTGGCTACTATATCATGAGGAAAGAGCCACGAGCCAAGAGCGACTAGCCAGATCAACAGGATTGATGTCTGAAGACACATGGAACCATTTGTAAGGATCAGTAGTCTGAACGATTTGTGAAATTCTGTTGGCAACGAAGGTCATCCAACAGCAAGGGGGTTTAGAAAGCCAGGAGAGGACAATGGTAGAATCTGTCCAGCAGAATATGGAATACTTTGGAACATCCAACATCTGCTAAAAAGACGGTCCCACACAGTTCTAACCTCGGAATGGACAATGTTTCACAGTTTTTTGATGAAGAGACTGGAAAAGGCTTTGTAAAGAAATAAAAGGTGTCAAAACGAGCATTCCAACGAATTCCTAGCGTTTTTGCAGTGCTGCTCTCATCGAAGTTTAGAAAATCTTCGCACATCAAATGATCGAATGGAAGATCCGCCAAGATATCCTTTAGATTTGCCGTCCATTTCCTTAATAAAAAACCAGCTGATTCCGGAGCGGAATTTAGCTAATTTTTTACTTTAATAACCATCGGAATAGAATGAGCATCAGCCATGGCATCATCCACATATGCACATGTAACTGCGCAGAATACTGCTCGCAATCGGATGGCTGGCTTGCACATCATGAGCTAGTTGGAGGAGCGTACGAATAGCTAAATACGGAGACCAGTTGTTTTCAATTCGAAATCTCGAACATATTCATCTAAGATATTTCGGAATAAAATTCTTTGGAAAGCAGTACGTTCCGAATGCACTAATATCTGCCTATACATACATCTTTTGGATGTCGGCATTGAATACGAACCTGAACAATCTCCATCTCAGAAGAGTTAAGTCACTTTGCAACACCGGACCAGTATGCAAAGTGTCGTTGAGACTTAACCCATTGGATGATGCAAAAGAAGCGTTGAAGATCGTGCGAATCTTCGTGGTTGTGCTTTTCGGTTTGATAGCTGAATGATGCTGTAAATAATAATGCAGAGAATTTTTATTCAAACCTGGAGCCGACATTTCGAACATATGCTTCAGTCGCGCGTATTCTAGAACTACGTTCCTGACGGTTGAAGTCAGAACGTCGAAGAAGTCGAGGTTCATTGCGAAGGAATTGTGCCATGGCACCTGCTCTGGATTGTCCAATATGTAAGTCTTTTGGATATCCTTCTTTGAACGGTAGAACTGCAACATATCTCCCGTCTTCGTTCCTCTTCGTGGTTGCAACGAACAAATCCTCACAGAACTTACCTGATACCGCGATGAAGTTCTTCCGCAGAAGATTCTCCACCTCCCAAAAACGAAAAATCACTTTTTCTAAAGAGATTTTGCAGAAATTCAAAACTATGTTGGGGGCAGTAGAAGAGGGACGAAGCAAAACTGGACCCGTTAAGATCCATCCGAAAATGGTTTCTTTGGCAATTAATGAACCACAGATCTCACGCTTTACACCAGATAGCATAACAGAGGGCATGAAATCATCTCCAATGAGAATATCTATCTGAGAACTTTTAAAAAAATGTGGATCTGCCAATTGAATTTGCGGAAGATCGGAAGCGGACGGCGCCAGAACTGTTCGCGATAGAAGGTTCCCTGATAATTAAGGCACGACCAACGCGTCGACTGAAATCTCTAGATCCTCATCCAATCTAGAGCCAATAACTAATGTGCATTCCTTTTGGACGGTAGCGGAAATGTGAGCACTCGTGCGTTTGAATGGAAGTTTCAGAACATTGAACAACCGCTCTGAAATGAAAGTCACCTCAGAACTAGAATCGAGCAGTGCGCGAGCAAAATGCAATATTTTTATCAATGCCGTCCCAAGTAAGGCACTCCGAGAATTGGTTGAAAAGCAAGTTTGAACAATTCCAGTTCCCGAACTAGTAAACTGTATTGAATTTGAAAAAAATGAAACGGAATTAGGATTCAAACTAGAACTTGAACTAGCTGACGCATTGGGATAATTGTTAGAAATACTTGAGCCCTTATGCAGCAAAGTATTGTGCGGCTTGCTGCACTCAAAACAATTATTTTTGCTTGAACAATTCTTTACCACGTGTGATTTGGAAAAACAGTTTAAGCAAAGTCCTTGATTTTTAATTTCCGAAAGTCGCTGACATTGTTTTGGAATGAACTAATTTTCCTGGTGCTCTTGGAATTCGAATTTTTATCGGATGGAATTCTTCTCCAAACGCTGGACTTAGGCAAATTTCGAATTTCTGACACTGACGCCAATGTCCGGTGTCGGTTTGTCAGGAAGGAATCAAGAGCTGACCATTTCGGAATTGAAGTTTTGTCAGCTAAACTTTGTTCCCACAGAGTTAGTGTTGAATCCGGAAGGCGATTGGATCACAAGAAGACAAATATGGGATTCTAACCTCAGACATCCATGTCCAATAACTGCAAAGCAGAAATACATGAACTCATGTCGCGTTTGAGATCCTTAATAGCCTTCCCGGATTCAGTTGCGATGGACGGAAGACTAAATAAAATCTTTAGCTGCCCATTTACAAGGATTTTCTTATTTTCGAATCGATCGCAAAGATTTTCCCAAGCCAATTGAAAGCCTTGATTGGTCAATGGACTTCTTCGGACTATATCGCGTGCTTCACCTTGGGTCTTCTGGGTCAAACAATTTCTCGACCAGACTGAGACGGGAATTTTTTATGTACACCGCAGTGAACATATCTTAGAATGTGGACATTTAATTCCCATTGAAGGCCTCGGTTTCTCACGGTGGAACATGGAAGGAATAGCCGGAATGTGTCTCTGAAGATTCACATTTTTGAGAAAGACTAATAGGACGGGGGGAGGTTCCAGAGGAACTGACTGGCTCTTAAAATCTTCGCAAAGCTAAGCCAATTTTGTCAAGCACTTGCAGTACGTTACATACGTGCTTTTGTACTTGGTACTTGGCGTCGCCGTCTTAACTGTCATTATCATCTTCCTTTTCATTGTTCCGATCATGAAGATGTCTGTCGACTTAAACTTTTCAATATGAATTTCTACTGGGAGAGCAAAACATAGAGGAACTCTATTGTCATTGGTGACGCATCGAACTCTACGAGACGATTAGCTAAACGAATGAACGAATCAAGTGACATTCTAAACTGATCCCGAAAATCAATCGAAATTTTAAAAAAATTGAATTGGAAAAATAATAATTCAAAATTGGGAAGATTAGTGTGTACACTTTTGAAAAATAAATTTCAAAACAAAGCACGAAATAAAACCAGAACAAAAATTATTTTCAAAAGAAATATACAAAAACAATATTAGTCTCTTGTACTTGTTTGAACAATGAAAAATACACGAAAGGAAACAAACAGCAAACTAAAAACAAATTAAAAAAAAGTAATAATGATAACAATAATACTTAAACTTAAAAAAAAAATTATATGTAAAAAACACTTAGATTATAAAAAAAAAAGAAATCTTAAATTTGAGGAAGAAAAATAATTTTTTTTTTAATTTGTAGCGGAAAAAATTCGCAAATTCGGAAATAAATCAAATTTTTGTAAAAATTTTCCTTCAAAAAATGTTAATATTAGCACAATTTGCTGAATTAAATTTGAAAAAAGTTAAGAGAAATATTTGCACTTAAGTGTCACAAACACTCTGAATGCCGACCAGGATGGAATGTAGGGTGTATGGTTAATTAACTTAGTAATTTTAATGACCGAAACAAAAACTTACATCAGTTTGAATTTGAAAGTACACAGAATTCGATTTGAATGAGAGTAATAATTAAAATTACGAAAACGGTAATGACCGAATTGTACAGAATAAAGGGCACCCTACAGGCTATAGAGTGAGCCGTTGAATGTTAGAATAACCCTTCATCGATAATCACGATGAACGCAAAAAAAAATATTCTACGTTACAAATACGTTGTCGTGACTCGACCGGGCTGTAGGGTACTATACAGAATATCAAAAGAGAATGCAATTACTCTCTACGTCAGTGTCACTGAAAGGAACAACTCTCAATATACATCTGCACTAGACTGCGACGTCGATAGCCAAAAAACAGCGAACAAAGCGGAGTAAGAAAACCCGCCGTCGATGGACAATTGAAGTTCTCTCGATGCAACAATTAGATTGTTGGTGTGTGTATGTGGAGATGTGCAATGGCAATTGGAAATATACATATGTATGTATGCTCAATATTGTGAGATTGTTTTGTCGTAGAGTGGCAACGAAAACAAGAGAGTTATGTAAGTACATACATATGTACGAATGTATGGACGACTGTAGCTGAAACGATCGCCGAAAACAATCTTTCAACGGGAAGAAGAGGAAATGAAAGAAAACACCAACGACAATGTCCTGCAACTGTATGTAATTTTCTAAATTATCAAAATATTATTTTATTTTTTTGAACTACCTTCTTAATTGCTGTTTCACTATATTAGATTCAGAACTAAAAATGAAAAACAATTTGTTCAGATAGAAGTATCTTTATTGAACGTTAAAAGGTAACTAAAATTTTCGCTTTACATTTAACTTAAACTAAGCTTAAGAATAAAGAAAAACTTGCAATGTCATCATATTTTGTCTGTTTTTGATTCGAATAAACCAGGTCAGCAGCTTTTGCTTATTTGCAATAGTAAGACGATAATTCTTTAATTTATTTTTAAGAAATATGAAACCGGCGATTTCCGTTCTTTTCGCAATAACGAAAAAAAATGAGAGAAATAAAAAATGCAATTTTTTTATTTAAAATTAAATGGAAAAATGTTAGCAACTTTTTGTTTATTAGCTGTTCTCCTTTTAAATCGATTGCCCTCAATCGTTCTCTCTAGAAAAGTGGAATATTATGTAACCTTGGGGGTTTCTCTGGAGTTACCACGGTAAAATTATTACTTTGAGGTAGGTTATCCGTTTCAATCAATTTATTCAATCTGGGAAACTGTGGTCCCCATACAACGGTTTTCTCTACTGGTTTGGTGAAAACTTTTAATAAAATTACTGAAATTACTATAATTAAGATTGTCATGACATCTGTATTATTGATTTGGAGTTCGTTAAACGTTTCTAGAGATAAGAGATTTATTCGGCTTTCTTCAAAAGGTGTGAACTGTACTGTGACTGGCATAGCTTGCAAGCGTGAGGCTTGCCAGTTGCTAAAAGTTCTATTGTCAACCCTAATGGTTGCATTGTGAATTTACTTAAAATCGTTCTCGAAATATTATAGACTTCTTTACTTATAGAGATTGAACCATCGTAATCGTTGAAAAGTAATACTCTCGAATCAATTTCTTCAACCACAGAAATATGATGACTATTACTTACAATACACGACGAATTAAGATTATTAATTAACCTAGGAATACAGTCATTATCTGTTATATTGTTTACATTTCTCTCTTTACAGATTGTAACATTATTATAACTTTTGCATTTTTCTTTACAGCAAATATTTCGTTTTTGTTTAATAAAATTTCTTGAAAATTTAAATGTATTACTTTGTTTTCTTTCATGACTGGTCTTATAACAAAATTGTTATAGCTTTAATTTTTTATTATTGGGATTTCAATTAAATAAAATATTTCCTTTTTTATGTTATTTATTACAGCTACTGTAGCAAATTCTAATGCTTCTTCTTCTACTTGTTCTTCATTTAGTCTTTTCATAGCAATTTTAATTTCATTCTTGTTTAATAAAAGTGGGCTTACAATATTTAATTTTGCCCATAGAATGCCGCGCTCAACATTCGTTAACTCTTCTTTTACTAGACTAATCTTGGTTAGTAAATTAATTACTATTTCGTTCTCTAAATAGACATATTTTCTAATTTCATTCCCTATTGTTTTTACAATCTCTGTTAAATTATTTATTCTCTTGTTAAGCGACTCGTTAATAACTACTTGTTTATAATTTTTATTTAAATCGGCTATATTGTTCGCTAACACCTGGAAGTCGTTGACATCAGGTGTTCCTGCTATGTACTTCCAAACTGATCTTTTTTGGCGGGAATTCGGTGTGAGGCTTTCTAGGATATTGATAGTTTGCTGTAGTTCGTGGACAAGGAGAGGATATTTGTTGTGGGATCTGGGAATTCTATGATTAATGAATGCTTGCGTAGTGTTTAGGAATTCTTCGTACTCTTCAAGTTTTATTACGTGGACCATGGTGAATATTCCCTGTTGTATTTTGGCTATTCCTTTGTCTATTTGTATAAAGTGGGATGATGAGGGATGACCATTTCGACTTCTGCATCAATGCAGATTAATTGAATGCTGTAAAATGATTTATTTTTTAATATTACTTTTGTGAACAATTTTCTCTGAATTAGTTAAAATAGTAGTGTTCCTATTTTCTTTTATTCTTCCTTATAGGTGGAGACAATTTAGATCCTAGTCTCTTATTAATTTTAACATAAAATTTCTCACCCGCCAAGTAGTTTCTAATGTTTTCTCTATCTTTGTTATGATATTCTAAATCTAGTTCTTGTTTTCCTTTCAATATGGTAGTAATTTCTTTCCTTTCATCTTCTGTTGCTTCGGGACTCTTATATTTTCTACCGAAAAATATTTCTATTGGTTTTTTCTTTGTGGTGGAGTGTATTGAGGAATTGTACTCGTGAATTGATTTTGTGAGTAGGTCGTGACATGAAGTGTGGAGTTTTTCTGTTCCTAAACATCTCATAATTTCAGAAAGAGTGGAATGGAAACTTTCCACTTATCCATTAACAGAACTGCAATAAGGAGATGTTATGTAAATATTTATTCCGAATTGGTTATTAAGCACAAATTTTATGGTCGCAGAGCTTACAGATTTTTCCGGAATACCAAATGCCAGAATTAATTCTGTAAGAGATTCTTTTATGTTTTCTACTGCTCTAGATTTCAGAATTTTAGCCTGCGCGTTTGCTGAAAATTTGTCAATGGCCGTAAGGACCCATTTTTTTTCGGTTGAGTAAATATCAATATGAATTATTTCTCCTGGATTTTGCGGAATCGAAGTTGTCACTATGCTAGGTTTATTTAGATTACGATCATATTTTTGTTCTTACAACTTCACTAATTTATTTATCTTTTCAGACATTTTAGGATAATAATATCTTTTATGTTATGTTATTATTTCTTCTAGTTCACTTTCTATTGTAATGTCCTTTACTTGACTTTGCGTAAATCAAATTTTAAAGTTTCTTCGGTGTTCAAAATAAAAATCCTGTATGATGCCCATTATTGGTTCGCTAGTAAATAAACCATTTATGACACTGGGATTTAAATATCTTTTTAGCAATGCAATAAGTGAATTTTTTTGTGTAATCGGGTCGTTTTATAATGTGGCTATGGTATCTTGGAAATGGAATTTCTAATTTGTAACTTTCTTGCTTGTCGGTCAGTATGAAGATTTGGTTTTTAAATGCATTAATGGGACACTCTATGGCTCTATGGTATTATGAAGAAGAGCTTTCTGAGCTATGTTGGGTTGCTGTCGTAGAATTTATTTATTGGGGTCTAGACAATGCATCGGCTACCACATTAGTCTTACCCGATTGGTATTTTACTTCATAGTTAAATTCTTCTAAGATGGCTTTCCATCTTTTCATCTTGCTATTTGTATTTTTGTTGCTAAGAGCAAAAGTGAGAGGCTGGTGGTCTGTAAAAATATTTACTTTCCTTGACCCATACAAATAATCTCCGTTAATACCCCTAATGAAAGTATCAAGAGCCTTATCTCGATATGTTTGTGTAAGTATTACGGATGTCTCTCTACCTATATCCATGCATCCTATTTTATTTAATATTAACGAAAGATGTGTGTAAACTTCTTGATAAAAGCCCCGTATTGAGTTGCTACCTTGAATCAGTGAAGTCATTTGGTACTCTAGTGTACCTAAATCGCGTTTGTCCCCATAGTCAAGTGTTAAGCACTTGACAATCTTTTCCAACTTAATGGAGTATTACAGGACTCCAAGGCTGCGTCTGCGTTACCTGTAATCTTGTTACGGATAACGTTTACCATTCCGTAATATTTCGGGGTTTCTTAAGTATTATCGTAAATTTTCAGCACTCTGTCAACGCTTTTCCTCCATGAATTAAATTCGGAAGAATTTCCTGAAAATTCTCTTAAAGATCTAACAATGTCGGGAATTTTATCTAGATCACCTATATTATTTCTAAATCTAGCCTCAATCACTTCGTCTACGCCATTACGCAAATCTTCGTTTGGATTGTTTAGTAATCCAATTGCTACCCTAACTTGTTTTGTAACTAAGTTGGCTATTTGTTCTTGCAGCACAGCATTCATTTGCTCTTGTGGATGGGGTTGTGGAGCATTTCGTTCTAAATTAAGGGCGGGAGGTCTTACGAGGTTGGATGGGTTTGCCATGTAATGCAGGGTTTTCAGAAAAAAGGAAAATTTTTGTGCTACGTAAAATTTAAAACTTTACGATGGAAGAATATTTCGAATAATTAACTTTTCAATTTAAGATTTTAATTTAAACTAATTTTTGCTTTTACTTGAATACAGTATTAAATAAACAAAAATTTTATAACTGGAGTTAACTTTTGGAATTTTTATAAAATTATATTATTTTGATTTACAATATCGATAAAAAAGATTTCAGTTACATTTAAAATTTTCGTTTACTTTGATAGTTTTCTCATTTATTAATTTAATTGTAATTCAGGACTTTCTTTCAAATTTATTAGCTTATTACTTCTTCAGATGGATTTTATATTTGGTTTAAACTATTTATGTGTTGCTTGTATTATTTTTCTCTTTCTTTTGTAAAAAAAAAATTTATTACGATTGCTACAATCACTTGCAAATTTAACACACAATTTAACACAATATTTATAATTCACATTGATATAAATTTTAAATATTTGAAATTGTATTTAATTTCTTTTCATAACTTACATGAAAAATATTAATGTTATTATCATCACGCTGCAGCAGCTTCGATTGTCCTTTTCGTTCTTTATGGTTACTTAGGTCTCCCTCTCTGACCCCTTGCGTGATGTCCTTATGCTGATTAGCTATACGGATTTTTGTTCAGATAGAAGTATCTTTATTGAATGTTAAAAGGTAACTGAAATTGTTGCTTTACATTTAACCTAAACTAAGCTTAAGCATAAAGAAAAACTTGCAATGTCATCATATTTTGTTTCATTCTGTTTTTACTGTTTCGATCACTGACTTCTGTTTTTGATTCGGATAAAACAGGTCAGCAGCTTTTGCTTATTTGCAATAGTAAGGCGACAATTCTTTAATTTATTTTTAAGAAATATGAAACCGACGATTTCGGTTCATTTCGCAATAACAAAAAATGAGAGAAATAAAAAACGTAATTTTTTTATTTAAAATTAAATGGAAAAATATTAGCAACTTTTTGGTTGTTAACTTCAAGTTACACAAATTATGAACAAAAATATCAAGAAATAAACCCGCGAATGATTAAATTTTTCTACCGGGAACAAACAAAATTATCTTCAGATTCAAGGACGACAATGTCCACCAAATCTGATCTGAGCACCGAAATATTTTTTGTGCACTTTTAATGCACTTATCGTTTTGCCGTTGGAAAAACGCACTGAACAATTTTTATGATTGCTACTGAAGATAACTTAGGCAAATGCCCTGCGTTTCTTAAGGAAAATAAAGGCAAAACACAAACTTACCTTTTATTTTATAGGCAGGTGAATACGATGGATGGATAGGTCTGCGAATTAACATTATATTTTGGTATCAATATCCACCTTATGATGCTTTGAAACTTAGAAAACGGGAACGGGACTATATTTGAGACCCGTTTTAAGTATCTCCAATTATAAAACTAAATGTGAAATTGTGCATGATTGTAAATAATGAGACACCTCGAAAAAAAAAATTTTAATTAACCTACACCAAATAATCTTAAGGCAGATCTGAAATTAAATTGTTGCTTATATTGACTTAGTTGACTAGGTTAATATTTAAATTAAGATAGCTCAAGCATAATGTAAAATATAAGAATTTGAAACATGAATTGCATTCAGAATTTTGGCAAATCCTAGATAATTCATATTCAATCGTAATAAGTATATAATATATATATATATAACTTTTTTATTACTCATATCAAATAGTAATAGAAAGAATTCATTTTTACTGTTATCATACAATAACACTAAAAATAAAATAATGAAATATTTCGGTCTATGCCGGCGCTGGTAAAATTGTATGTTGCAACTGATTCTCTGACACCGCATACTCCATGTATTGCCCGTTCCGTACTATGTGCCAGGGTATACAATGTGTCCTATTGTTGTGGCATGTGGTTTTCTGCAACATACTACCCGCTGCAGTTTGTTGCCGCTTCTTCAAGTGCCGCTCCCTTGCCTCGTGTTGTCGTTCCTGCCCCGAGGAGAAATCTCTCTGGTAGCCTTAAGAACTGCAATGCTACAATGCGTCCAAAAAGATTCTAAAAACTAAAAGAGAACAAAAGAATAATTGCATTATAAATATGTACAATAAACAACGACATCAGCGTACTAATAAAATTCCAAATTAAAAATTATAAAAATTGTATTATACCAGCAAGTTACCGCTACCTCGTACGCGCGGTTCCATATTTTAAGTAAAAATAATTCGGAGCTTGGATTCCTCTGACATTTTTTTTGTCACTGAAAGGGAAGTCTCTGTACTTATTTTATTTCTATTTCTACGATTCTAACTACAATGGCTTAATCGGAGAGGTGCTATTTATTTGTCCCATAGCCGGTTGAGCTGCTAATAATTCAAATTTCGGACTATACCGCTTATTTTATTACCACTGCAGCTCTTTAGTATAGACTATGACATTGTCTGTGGGGCTTCCCCGAAAACACGATTTTCGTAAAATCCGTTATTAAAATGGGGGCAGGCCGCAAGAGGAACATTCTCTAGTATGGCTACATTTCAGACTCATATATTTTCTTTTCGAAACCAAAAGTTAATATTTTTATTATTTTGCATGATGAAGCGCTTAATTCTAATTTCAGAATTTTAGTTTCTGCCATTTTGCTCCAGGCGGCTGTTTATATCTTGTTTACATCGTAAAAGCAATCGACAGCGGCGCAATTATTCGTACACTCCACTATCGTTCGCATGATCCCGGGTTTAATCCCACATACAGCCACCTATTATTATTTGAGTGGCGGTCACTTCAATGTGTCTGGTGAACACTTCAAGTAGTCGAGTCATCGATAAGTCTGGTAAATCGTCAGTAAACTCGGGTTAGCTGACTAAATGTGAAAAGCTCTCCTATGTCTTATTTATGGGATGCAAAGGAGTTTGTTTTGTTTCCTGTTGATATCTTAAACAACAAATTTCAAAATACCTCTTCGCATTGCGCTACTACGATCTAAGATAAATGCACTGATAAGTGCAGTAATTGTTTTCATGTGACGTTCCTCGATTTATCCCTAAAACTAAGAATTTGTTTATTATTTAACAAATATTTTTGCAGTATTCTCTGTAGAGAATCGATAAAGGTGGTTAGATTAACCAAAAAATAGTTCAAACCGTCATTTCTCAGGTTTTACTTTTAATGAAAAATTTGTTAGGAAGAAATATAATTTGTCATATTGAGATTATGGTTATGATTTTTTTCAATATATTTATATTTCTATACTCTAGGCAAATTTGGAAGACAATACAGTGTTTATTGAATAAATTGCCGCTACTCTCTCATGAATATTGTGATATAGAAACATGCGGTTTGGTTTATATTTTGTTGTTATATTTAGAAAGTTGAAAAGTTTATTGCAGACATTTTGTAAAGTATTTAGGTTCTATTATAAATTATGTAAGCTACTAAAATTGGACAATACGTAAAATTTTTTTGAGAACTTATAGATAGCTTAGGATGTTGTCTAAAGCATTTTATGAACTACATATATCGAGTAATATCAATTTTTATACGAAAATCTATAAATAACAACCTGAAACTTATATATCGTTCGCATTTTCGAAATATTTGGGAACCATATATAGGTAGAGATACTTTTGAACATTTTTAGATTCTGACAAAAATGTTTAGAAGAAAAGTGAAATTGTTCTGTAACAGTTCCTAAAATTTAATAGGAAGCGTATATGGCATATTAAAAATGTGCTTTATTTTATTCTTTAGGGTGTTAATCCGATGATAAAGTCAAAAGCAAAATAAAGAAATTCATTAAATCTTTCTAAACCGATAGACGGGATTACACATTTTTCTTATGGTCAACAAAATGTTGAAACCTACAAGCATATGAAGACTAAAATGATTAGTTATTTGATAAGGGAGTAAAACAAAATAAAATGGAAGAAGACCGAAATAAATTTCAAATTTATTAACTAAAAACAGTTGTTAAGAGAGTTTTTATATTTTACGAAATAATTTTTATTTCTTCAAAATTAAAATAATTTTTAACACAATTTTCTAAAGCTAATCGCGCATACTGTTGTAGGGTCCAAGTATTCTTGAATTTGATTCGTTTCAAATGCTTTGACTCACAGATTGCACGTCGAACAGTGAGAGTGCTAGCACTCACATCAGCTCCATGTTTAATTTTGGGAATAGTAAGTAATGAATTTGATGTGGTTGTAAGGAACTTTTATTTATCCCTTCGGTCAAGATGCTTGAAATTCCTCCTTAATAGTATTTCCCATATGGTCGTTATCTTTCCGATCCACTACGTGGATTACGTGTATTGTACGCTAAAGTACATTTTGTTTCATTCTATCGAGCTTATGCTTTTGCCGTCCAATTTTATTATCGTTTCAATTAAAGTAAACCGTTAAAAACAAGTAATATTTAAAATAACAGATTGTTAACCTCTTGCACTCTCAACGACTAATTTTCAATCGTGTCCAATCAAATAGGCAATCAAATTGTGCACATTTTGTCATTGCTTTACGAATATAGTAAAAACAGTCAATTTTGAGCAGACAAATTTGTTGTTCATATGCATACATGATTGTTATTCTATTCAACTTAATGTCTCTTAATATTATAGTTTTCATAAAAGGCAAGTCTGCCTGGTCCATTGAACGGAACTGTACATAATCTGCAGTATTGCTATTTAATTCATTAAAAGAAACTTACTCCTCATTGGGCAGTACTGAAAGGCTTGCAGGATATTTTAATGGCAAGAAATTAGTTTTGATCTTTTTTCACATAAATGAAGTTTTTGTTATTTTTGAAATGCTGTTTAAATTGTATGTTGCACGATTACACTGCTGACATTTCAAACTACAATTTCACATATGTCACAACATATTCAATGATCTGTAAAATTAGCATTTTCGTCATATTTTATTCCTTTATTTCATAAAAGGCAAAAAAGCCACGGATGCACATCGGGATATTTGTAAAGTGCAAGGTGCGAAAAAATTAGTTCACGAAATTTCTTTCTGGGCAGACAAAGTTGATGAGTGAAGAAACGAGGATTCTATCGAGTCGGACCGAGACTTTTCTGTTTTTTTTTTTTGCTTTCAATTAACCAAGTAATGAATTCTGAGGTATATTACCAACAAAAAAAGTAGGAAATATGCATCACTTCTGAATTTAAAAGTAATTAGACAAGATTCTCTTAAGGCATAAATAGGAACCGGAAGTAATCGCTTTACATCAGGTTCAGACTATAAGATAAGAATAACAACTTCCCAGCCAACCTCCGGGAGCATCCATGTGTTGCCTGGCGTTGCCTTGGTAGAACACTATTCCTCTCCCTTTGAGTAAAGCTGTCATCCTATCGCTTCCTTTGGGTGGTCCAATTGTTGACAATAAGATTTTGGCCGTATGGGAGCGGCATTTAGTAAGTGATTCCCTGGCAATCCCACGAAATACACACCAAAAACTTCTTTATCGTCGCATTTATACGGGTGCTATGGATTACCATATTTAAAACAATATTTTGAATATTTTTGCTATGAATATGGATATTTTTTATTATACTTTATGTATTGATTTAGAGTTGCTGAGTGTAAAACTCAAAAACCACAACAACTTGCTGATCCGATTTAGTCCACCTGTCTGCCCATGTATTCTTGTATGAATGGTCACAATTTAACCTATATTTTGATGGTCGCAAAGATGGTCGATATCGGAACATGTTTTGATATATCCGCCATGATCGTACAGTATAAGGATAAACGCCTTTCAGAGCCATAATTTTGGTTGCAATTTTGTATAGACTTTGTTTTAATAGACTTTGTCCTATTGTAAATGGAAGATGTTGGTCCAAAGCTTATTTTTATTATTTCTAATATATGTGAGATAATATATGTATATGTGAGATTTACGTAGACCAGTAACGAAACCTGAAGAAAGTAGCCCCCATGCAAATAAGTCAGTCAACCCAAATATCCATTATACAAACCAGATCCATATGGTTCCTTTGAATTTGATTATAATTAGCGCACTTAATTTAGTTGTGATTGAGATGAACCTAATTGAAAATGTATCACATTGATCTATGTCTGGATATAGGATTTCCTTTTTATTGCAATTTGGTTTTATTTAGTAAATATGATTATATTTAAAAATATGTATATGATGTAATTAGATCAGAAACAAAACTGACTAAAAACGGACTACTTTATTTTAACTTTAACTTTCACTCAAATGAGTCGCCTGGCACTGGCATTTGACAGCGACAAAATGTAACAGCCGGAATGAAGTGTTTAAACTGTATATTTTGCGCACATGTTTTTCATGACTTAAATAGAAATAAACAATTTTTATTTGGCAACAATGCCTGTTTATTCTGAGAAGTAAAAGAAATATTATTGTGAAATAATTAAATTGCCCAATTTATTTGATAAATAATTACATTTTTAGAAATTTTCAGTTTGATTTCCTCTTTGCTTCTCTTGTATGTGCCATTCTTTAAAAAAAAAAAGACATGAAAAATTATTTATTAAATACTTAGTTTGAACAACATCGTAGAAGGAAATTAAGCGAAAAAGAAACCTGTTACTTAGTTTCTGTTCTAGGGATTGGTTCCCCTGAATTTATATTCTCTGTTTTTCATAAAATCTGAAAAAAAGCAATCCACTTACTTCTGGAATCCCCCATACAAATTACCGATTTAACAAATATATTCTTATGTTTGTATCTTCCGCACGGTTGTACTAAATTTAGTTTGTTGCGAATGGAAATGAACCCAATTGTCATGCTTCTCCTGGTAAATGCCATACAAATTCACCGGTTTCAACATGTTCAATTTTAAGTTCTAACATGTAGATTGAACCCCTCTAATTCTTGGTAGAATTTCAAGAAATTTACCGGGTTACCAAGCCGCTTTTGGTGTCTCCCATTCAAGTAACCGATTTCACTCATATATTCTTACGTTCATAACTTCTATTCGGTATCTGTGAATGCAATCAACTTAGTAACGTAAATTGAAATTAATGCCAACCAGGTTTAACGTAACGTAAAATGTGGAAAAATTTAACCAAATGTTCCCGGAATAAATTGTATTAAAGGCAGTACTGTGCATTAATTCACATCATGTGTCAATAAGAATGTGTCAATTTATCACGCGACTTCTGTCACTCTGCACACTTTTGCACCATACACAAAAGGGCTTCGGGTGACGATATATCAGTTTAACTGATTGCAATTTCTGTACTGGTTGTTATTGAATTAATTTGAGATCCGCGGAAACTAATTAATGGAGGACTGTCTGGCGTTTCTCTAAATATTTTTGAGCAAATGTCAAAATAGAAGAATTTCAGATTCGATCTGTATTGCAATTATTTGTTGTAATTTTATGCCCAAATTTGTCTTATTGCTTCATGCAAACTCAAACGTGTACTTCGCACGTAGAACTATAATTGTAAATTGTGGATTATCTAATTACCCTAGTTGGTTTCACTTTCACTCATTTTATGAAATGCGGTTACAAATGTGGCGTTATGTAATATTTGTGGATGTTTGGTATTACATATGTTTTGCGCGTTTGTGGAAGAGTTAACAATCGTAATTGCCGTTGACAGTTGGAGAAAATGTGACGCAAATTAGACTGTTGTAGTTTTCCTTGGCACATCAGTGCATAAATTGGTTATAATTTCAAATATATAAAAGCTAAAGTGCAATAATTTTATGTGTTTATATATACCAATATTTTGTATTTGTTTTTTTTTTTACTATTATAATTGTAAGAATAGGATTAAAAGCCTAATTTACTGATGAGATTTACTGTCTTCAGTTTCTTACAACTTTTCTTAGCTTTAATATATCGTCGCCAAGTTAGGAGACAATCAAAATTGACTCCAATATCAAAGACTACTAAACTGGGTCTGATTGGCTAATAAGTGGTAGCATATAAGAAAAAGTTTGTAAACTTGACCAATAATTCAATATTTCAATATTTGTTATTTATAGCTACTTGGCGAATGCGGAATCAATGTGTAGCTTAGAAGTAAAGCTGTAATTTTCCCTACAGACTTTTTAACTTGAAAACCATTGATGCGTTACCTGCTATGAATATAGTTCTAACATTGCTAAGATTTAAAAAAGTAACTAAAAATCGATTCAATATTAACATTTTAATTTTAAACAAAAATTTTCTCAAGGTTGCGTATCCTAACATACATCTGTTAGCCTTCGCACTTTGGTATTTGAGAGCAAAACTTTGTGTGAGACGAATTTTTTGTTTTAATTTTCAATTTATAAGACAAGACAACAGTGAACCGTGGCATGAAGGTCGGTATATACGAGTATCATAATTTTAACTGTGATATCTGGCCCCGATACCACCACTAAACTTTCTTTGTAACTTTCGGATGTAACCTGGCGAAAAATTTTGTCTTATGAAATTTTTAATTTTATTTTAATTTTTTAAGTTACTCCGTGTTTTTCTAGAATTTGCAAAAAATTGTCTCTATAATTAACCTAATCTCTATAAAATAATTAAAAAGACTCGTTTGAATTTCGTGAAAACTTAGGGAAAGGCAGTAGTCTGAACTTGAAATTTTCGAAATATTTTATGACAATGTGTCCCGTTTTCATTCCCAGAACTTACTTCACCAAACTCATAACGAATGCCAAATTTGACCGAAATCAATATAACCGCGAGAAAGAAGTACCAAAAGGGGCGTGGTTACTTGGTGTCTCAGGGCTTACAAACAATTGTAATTGTATGAGAATTGCCAGATAAGAACGTGACATTGTTGGCATTGTAAGACACTGCTTTGACAGATGCTCGGCATGTGTCAAATTTGACTAAGTTTAGTGCCATCATGTAAGAAGTTTGAATCTATGAATACGAGTATATGGGCTAAATATGCCATTTGTATGGGAGGTACCAGAGGGGGCGTATTTAGTTCGTCCATTTTTTCAGAGCCTGCCGAGGTTTGACAAGTTTGGAAAAGATTTGCGACACTATTGTGTCGCTCAATCTTACTTAAAAACTCATGAAAAACATTTGGTCAAAGATACTTGACACTTTAGGCGTTAAATTTTTGGCCATGTCAAATGATATGCGCCTTCATTCCTTTGAGTGAAGATAGAACTGATACAAGTCAAACATATGTATTTATAGTCAATTACCAAGAGGAAATAGTATGGACATTTAAACAGAGATCTGACTATATATATATATAACTAATAAAAATATGAAATTGAGAACAGAATTTTCTAAGCTTACCAACTGTATTTAAAAAAAATAAGAAAATTTATATGAATTTCACTTAAAAAAGTGCGTTAATTCGATATATGTATATAAGAAGAATGCACTAAACGCACATTCCTATGTAGTGATGAACTGGCGATATAATCTGGGTTGCAGGCGTCACGAAAGGCGAAATCGAGCCAATTGGAAAAGACATAAAAGGAGTGAATCCGTGTCTAAACAAATGGAGCATTTTATTCATATAGACATAATCATCCGCACTTGTTAACTTTTTTATTTTTTTAAAAACACTTTATGGAAAATTTATAGCTAAATATTTGTGTAACTTCTTAACAATTTGCAAAACCTAATATTTTGCCAGATTGTAAACGACTCGCGAGATATTTTTATTCTTAGATCTTATTTTAGCAAATGCTTGATATGCACAAAGTTAATTAAATTTAGTGCCATCGTATAAAAGATATAAATTTTAGAAGATATGGGTTCAATCGCTTCAATTCGCAATATTAATACCAACAAGAAGCGGCTTGTCGATATAGCCTATTTAGAATCTCTTGTTACGATTTCGAAAAATATTAAACCATGATAAATTTTACTGCTTAATGTAACAAGTGCTATAGAAGTAATGTTCTTCAGTCGTTCAGGTACCTCCTAAATTGATCTATAGCTATTTAAGTGTCCATGTGATTTCGTTAAAACATTGTCCACATTAATTTCCGACTACGAGTACACTTTAAAATAGAGCTGAAATTGGATAAGACCAAGAGTCTTATAACTTTGTGGTGCATGTAACTTGTGAACCTGGGTTTAATATCCCTAACTATTGTTGGACTCCCTCCACCAAACCATGACATAATGTCATACTTTCTCAGGCTTTGAGCACGAACAATCATATTCTATTTTGATAAATGGACGTGGGGATATGTGTATTCACAGGTCAGTTCATCATTGAAGTTTTTGTATTGGTTTCATAGAGAAATTAGTGATATTGTCGCCGATTGGAAACACTAACTGCGCTATTGCACTGTTGCTAGCATTAATTTTATTCATGTAAAAATCGTATCGACATATCACAATTGCTAATTTGTAGTATTATCATTGCGAAGCGAGTAATTGTTGAGATTTCTAAGCAAGCATAGCAACCTGATGGCGTTTTTCGTCCCTGCACTCTTTCGCTTGTAACGACAAGTTTGCAACAGAAATTTATTTGTGCAGTGTCGCAAGACAAATTTATTGTTAAATTTTAGTGATAACGATTTAAGACAACAATTAGACCAAATATTTCCTGAACCACTTCAAGGCCGTCAGAATCTTCCGCTACTCTCCGTTACCTTACTTCACTCAGGAGAATGGAGAACTAGCTAGACAGGATGACTCAGGATGGCAGAGCAAGACGTCCGATGTCGATAAAACGTATGCAATAGGAACTACTCTGTTACACTTCAAAATTTGACACGCCCCGATTACTACAAATAAACTAGTTGGGAGACCTGCATAGGCATTCTAGAGCACTGCACAAGAGGGTCTCATACTTTAATAACGTAAATACTTGCTGCAGTCTAAGTAAAAGCACGACAGTCTGTCAACACACAATTTGAAACGTAATTCACGTAATTTCGCACGTAATTTGGAAAAAAATAAAGGATGATTTGCGCTGAAAACCGGGAAGACACTGACATGAGAGGTTTACGTTGGCAATCGAAATTCATATTTTACCCGAAAAATTCTGTTCAATACAGAAGAACGCGAAAACACCGACACTGAAATCCAAGTATGCACTTCTCAAGGCACACGACTTTTCCGATGTACCGATTCAAACATAGCCCGATTTTACTATGTTGTGTTTTTTACGTGAACACGGACGGACTAACATGTCCAAATCGACATAAGAATATACACATTTTAAGGGTTCTCAGATGAGTATTTCCTCGTATAAGTACAACGTGCAAAAGACACCACCTTCCGCGTATTTCAACCGTTCTTACTCAATTCTGACATTCTAACTGCCGTTACAGTGATAATCATAGCTTCATTTACTACGAATCTTGTAACCAACTTGTTTATTTCAAAATTATACATGATTTGTTAACGTGCAGATTTTGTTATGATAAAATACCAAAAGATTCAGCTGAGTCATAAGTTTACTTCATAGCTGAGTATAAGTTTACTCCACACATTTCAGGTTTAGTCGTATTTTCGTTTGCAAAAATTCAAGATTAAAACTGTAATAAGAACTGGCGTGAGCGTAAATGGAGGGTTTGAAACGTTTAGGTGTCAAATCGGCCTATTTCTGTCCATACGCCTACATTTTGACATATCTTTATGCTAACTATGCTGATTTGATGGGGTCATAAATTTGCTATAAGAAAGAATACGGTAACATTAAGCTGAGCAAAACTGTGAAACAACAAGTTGTGGAATTCTGCTTCTATTATGTTAAATAGCATAAATGACCGAACGTCAATTTCATTGGAAGAGAATATAATTCAAAAGTTTCTTTAAATTAAACGAGTCAAGTTAATTGTGTATGAATTTTTAAAAATTTTAGTGGTATTCAAATGTTTTCTGATCAAACTTTTGCTTGTAATAAACCCATAAAAATATTTAATATACAGTTAAAACTAGCCAATTCGAATAACTGATTGCTGGCCCCAATCCGTGTTATCGAATTATTCGAATTATAGTTGAGAATGAGCCATTTGTTTGTGTCATAAGATATAATTCTGTTAAAACTCTTCTTAAATCAAGTTTTAAAAAAAGTATTAAATGGTCTTGAGCTTGGATAAAAATAAAAACAAAGGCCTAAATCACATACCAGACAAGATATAACCAAGGGGATGAAGACATAGAGTACGACGAACTGATAGGCAGTGATACTATTTATGGCAAATCAATAAAAAGATTATGTTATTTGAAATTCAGTCATTTTATTTTTCAACATAAATAAGGAAAAGACGTTTTGCGAGTTTTTCATAACTGAACGTTTGTAGTTTTTTCGAGTCTATGCAATTAATCAGAAAGGAATTCTATTAAATCTTTCTTCGAATTCTAATTAAATTTGGATATCCTATACATAACATCTGATAATTTGTTTCCGAGGTTGGATCTGCAATAGTTATACAGAGAGTTTGGTCTTATAAGAATGTCACTAAAAACTTCTTAAAACTATTTTTTTGTATCAAAATAAAAGCATAAACATAAAATCAAAGCAGTAAAAAATATTTACTACGAAGCAAAAACTTTTGGAATTTGTGAATAGCATTTCCTCTCATAATTCGTAACTTTTCACAAAGAGAAAATAAGATCCAACTAGAAAATCAAATTTTAGCTTTCATAAACTTAAAGTAATTCCTCAGTAATCGCAATTCCTTTTTATGTTAAACCATCAGCAGCCTGATATTATTTCACTTGGTAAACCAAAGATGAATAAACTGTCGGTTTTGGATATTTGAGTTTTAGATACGCAGCAATGCGCAGCAAAAAGAATGGATTTCTTTCTTTGCACAGTTTTTTGTAAATAAAATGTTTCCCTCTATTTTGCTAATATTTTTCCAGCCATGCCTTCTCTTACTAAATGAGCGCAAATTCATCCGATTTTTATATGTAAGAAGTAACCAAGCCCATAGTCTCCATTTTATTTATAAATTACGGAACGAGGTTGTTATTCCGCCCCGGATTTAAGAAATTGAATCTCTATACATTTCTTTAGATTTAGGTATGGAGGGAATTGATTCTCATAATCGTTGTATTCTCTGCGGGTAGAACTTCCAGCGAATCTAAATAACATATCAATAAGTTGACGGGCGCAAAGCCAGACAAATGCCAAAAGTTTGGTCGATTATAGGCCTATATACTCTTCCTATCTGTCGACCCAGTTGAGCGTTTTCATTTGGATCAGATTTTCAATGGCAGCCTACATCTTTCATGATCTGGTATCATGAACCGACTATGTAACTATTAGTTTGCTCTGATTGGGAATCCTTATAATTTTTTAATCTCTGTTTTGGCCGACAATGTCATGCCAAACTTCTTGATATTTCAGGTGAGTTCAGTGTTTTTCTAACCCAATATTTTATCAGCGACATCAATATTTTATCATTCCACTTTCTATCTTCAGCCGAAGGAATGAAGGTATATATAGTATCATTTAATAAGGCAATAATCTTTCGAGCAAATGTGTTCTATGATTTTTTAAGTTGATTGAGAGATGTCCATCTGTCTGTTTGGCTGGGTGGCAGATACGATGACTGCCTTAAATAATTATGAAACTTCATAACTAGCCCTAATTTTTTGCCAGAATAGTGGGTCCAATCCTTCTGGTAGATCTAGAGTTTTGCCCATTATTTTAGTCTCATCATTATTTTAGTCAATCATTCTTATTGCGGTACCTCCCATACAAATGATCTATTTAACGTACATGTTCTTAGTTTTATTCAGTCGAATATGGTAAAAATAAGGATTCTCTAAGGTAGTGTCTAGTACCTGCCATAGAAATTGACAGATTTTCTGAGATAACATTTTCTCTTGTAATTCCTTACTCACAGACTGCAGCAACCTAAATTTGAGAAAAATTGAGCATCTTAGGGAGCCGCCCACATTACCTATCATATTACAGACCGATCTATTTCATACACCCTTAGCGTAATAACTATCAAGTACTGCTTTTCAGAGCATTCATTCATTCATTCAGAGCATTATGAAAGAGCAGTTACCGCAATTTGAGCGGCGGTCACCCCGATGTGTCTGACGAGTACTTAGAATAGTCGAGTATTGGGCAAGTCCGGTACGTACTTCTTTAAGCTGTGGTGTTCGGAATTATCGTTATACTGTGAATCGTGTTGAGTAAGCTCACTGAATGTGAGTAGCTCTCCCATACCTTATTCGTGGGATACAAAGGAATTTCTTTTATAAGATAGGGCGTACTTAGTGGTTGAACTTTTTCAAATTTTATCACGATTTATGAAGCAATATAACGGATGAAAACATAAGTAGACGCAACGACACAGATAAAAATTGCAGATGAAAAACAAAATTTCAGGAAATCTGTCAATTTTGGAAGTACCAGATGAGGTGGATATACGTAACCAATTTTCAACATTAGATATTGTTGCGTGTCAGGCGATACCAATTTCTTTCTTCCAGGTGAAGGGTATAACAACTCTAAATCTATATACTAGAGAAATAGAACTTATTTAAAAAGACGTAAATTGCAAACTCTAATCTCTTCACAGCCACCATACGATTGTATTTTTTCACATGAACGGTCAGAAAAGTCAGAACTTCCGACTTAAGTTTATTGTTTTTTCGGCAAGTCATAAAATATGAATGTGCTTATATTTGGAAAATCGTTGTAAGATTCTTTATTATTCCTACCTCAGCACCTTCTGATTGTTTTTCCCTACTGGAACTGTAGTTATGCACTTGTGAAGCCGGCTTTTAATTTAACATTTAAATTTTAATGTTCTTGCACTTCGACGAAAACATGTCTGGCGTCAAGAATTTTAACGATCATATTTTAGTATTAATTTGTATATTAAACGTATAGACATATTCTTAATCGGTTGCTCTAATAAATCAAGTAAATTAGTGTTGTTATAAAAACGCTGAAAATTTTACTTTTCCTATTTGTGAAAAGTCAACCTTTGTTCAAATTTTCATATATTTGAAAAAGTCGAAAATCGAAAAGGTTGAAAAATCAACTTTCCAAATATTGCAAAACATAGAAAATCTATCTTTTGCAATGTTGTATATTGTTTCTTTTACCAATCCCCAATTAAGAAATAAAGCTACTACGTCATCATTATTATCATTATCATTATACTTTGTAATTGATCTGTAGTCCGTATTCTTAAAGCCTTTTGAGGTATCGCTGCGGTCTTTTTCTAGTTTCTATTATGTTTTATTAATGAGACTGCCGAAAGAATTATCATTAACATTCAGTTTTTTAAGCGTCTTCTTTTTTTCAAATTCCAATCACTCGTCTTTAGTGTTTGGAAGAATGTAAATCCATCATTTGAACAGTGTTTTGTAATCCTGTTCCCTTTATATTTCTATAAAAACATTAACAAATTTTTAAATGTGCGCAAAAATTCTTACATTTAAATTCGATTTTATTAACAAAAAATTTTCTGACAATTTGATATAAAAACGTATTTTTGTTGCTTAGCAAAATCTAACGTATTTTTACCACTTTTGTTTAAAGACCCAGTACTTAAAAAAAGATCTCGCAAAGTAGTATTTTTGGAAAAACGATTGCTATCTAATAAGTTTATATACCTGCAATTTGGAGTTAATGATTGAACTGTGAACTTTTATGACACCTGTTTAGGGGTTTCAATTCCTTTGCTTTTAAATTTACGATAAGGTAAAAAAATAAATTTTTATTTCATTTGCTCTTTTAACTTATCCCAAATTTAAAAGCAAAGAAATTGAAAACCCTAAACAGGTGTCATAAAATACAGTTCAATCATTAACTCCAAAAAACTCAAAAAAAAAAAAATTAAACATATAAATATGTTCCCTAAAAGCATACATTTATGAAACTGCACTTAAAATAACTACCTATATTTCTAATCTAAATAAAATCTCTAGAGCGGTTAGAAGCAAAATCGGGGGCTAAAGTGATATCTCTCATTTTCAATATGGATTGCATCTGATTTAAGAAACGCAAATGTGCGACTGACACATAATTGCGACCAGTACTTTGAAAACAAAAACAAAATAAACAGAAGCCTACATTTTAGGCGTGTCACTTCCATTTTGACAACGCATTCTTTGAAATCTTAAGATTCCGCTGTAAAAACTTCAAATCGGTATCTAAGATAGTTTAAAAGCTATGCATTTTGTAAAGTGCTCCAGACAACTTTTACGCTGCAGTGAGGAATTGGTCGAAATTCGTCACCGGTCGTGGCACGATAGTTAGTATAAGCAATTACCGTGAGTTCCACCAGAAAAACGGCCAAAACATTTGTCATCCTCGAGAATCCCAAATGTATAAGTATTTGACAGAAATCTGTTATAAATTAAAATTGTACCAAAGGAAATATTATCTTTTAAAACTCTAAAAGTCAAACAAAATACTGAAGACGACTTAAAGTAATTTTAATTATTATATCCAAAATATCATTCGCTATTTGGATCTGTTATATCAAATGCTTCACTTTGGATTCTAAACGTTTTTAATTGGTTATGAAACATTTGAGCTTTTTAAGAGACATTTCAAACGTCTTGCACCAAATGGAATTATTGTTCAGCTATGAATTTAAACTCGAAATGGCATGAAATAATTCATAATGCATTTTATATCGAATTTTGATTTTCGTTGCTAACAATAGAAGAGTAGTATATCATCTGTGTTCATTGCGCCTAGATTGAAGGTTCTAGATCATTTACTGAACATTAAACTGTTGATCATTTCTGGATTTATCTCAGACTTTGTTGTAGCGGTAGCAGGCAAATGGTACGCCACTACACTGTACAATAACCACATTTTAACAAACATTTGTGCAAATCCGTCCAAATTTATCACACTGAATTCAAGTTTTTGTGATAAGACGTACATTTATTTTCATTGCTATTATTTATTTATTTTATTATTACAGCGGAAGGAAATGCACATCATTTAAACTTGCATATATTTGTTGAATTGTAGAGTTCACAATAACAACGGTCCCAAAACTAGCCCACCTGACGTACAGATGGTGCCAGTAGTTTGGAAAAAATTAATTTGGTGAAAAGTGGTAGCCTTATAAAACATATGTTTTAAGTTTCAAAGCACCACGTTGTTAATTTGAGCCAGCTAAAGTAAACGATCTCGGTGAAATTGTAAATATGGAAAAAACTGGTCACCGTCCAACTCTATTCTAGGAGAAACTGCTCCGCTTACGACTGTAAAATATTGGGTAGCAGAGTTTAAACAAAGTTAGGGAATGGGGATATTTCTAATTTGGGCCCTCTGATTGTTATTCACTTGGGAGTAACCAGATCCCTCTGCATAATTTCCCAAGCAGCTTACGACTTTCGCCTTCGGGCAAGTATTCCCTGGTAATGCCATCAGGCATCCGTTTGATGGTAGCTAAAGTGAGAAGGCGGTGAGTTGAGAAACGTAAATGGCATGCTAACGCCGATGCGTCTTAGGCCAGTAGGTAACTTCTGTTACTGAAACTCAACTCACCAGCCTAGTGGTCGTTGGCAGCCACAACACTAGGATCGGATGTGGTGGCCTGATAAGCCGCTCATCATAAATTTAAATTATCATGATCCCCGCAAACGTTATAAGGACCATGATTTATCCGACTAGCTGACATTACTGCCATCCAGGAGATGCGATGGACAGGACAAGGATGTACTCGGCGTAAAACCACTGCCCTGGCAACGACATTAAAATTGTTCTGGGAGATTTTAATGCCAAAGTAGGAAGGGAAGATGTTCTTAGTCCAACAGTCGGAAAATTCAGTCTTCACGGTAGCACCTCCGAAACCGAATTCAAACTGGTTTCGTTCGCTGCGGCACGTAATATGGTAGTAAGTGGAACCAGATTCCCGCATAAAGACATTTAAAAGGCAATGTGGTTATCTCCTGATCATAACACGAGGAATCAGACTGGTCATGTGGTAAAAGATGGCAAGCATGCTCATAGTGTCATGGACGTGCGTGTGATTGGTGGTGCTAATATTGACTCGGATCACCGGCTGGTTGCAGCTAAGGTACGCACGAGATTGAGCAGAACGAAAAATGTTCGTAAACAGGCACAAAGGAAGCTCGACGTCGCTAGGCTGCATACCCCTGAGATAGCTACAGCCTACTCCACCAAACTCCATCAACTACTACAACTAAGCGCCCCTGATCCTGATGTTCCTGACGCACAGTGGCACCATATTGCGCATTCTATTACAGCTGCTGCAAAAATCATATTTGGATATATGGAACCGAGCTTAGACAGCCCCTGGTACGACGAAGAATGTCGCATGGTGTCTGAGGAAAAGGATGCTGCATACTGGGCAACGTTGCGGCCAATTGTAACGCGTGCAGTTAGGGAATGCTACAAGGTTGTGAAAAGAGCAAGAGTGAGGAAATATAAAGGTACAGGGATAAAGGTGAAGCCCGAAAATTCTACCAAAAGATAAGAAGTACAGGGTATGGAACAGGGCTCCCCTCCTGTAAGGATAGAGAGGGAAATCTGGGCACAGAAAATTTTTATAAGCTCTTAGTTCCGGATAGCAGCACGAGCGAGGAAATCACCTAAATTATCGCTGATGGGATAAATTGCCCAGCTCCGAGCCAAACAGAGATCAGAACAGCAGAATTGCGGCTTAAGAACAACAAAGCTGCAGGCGCTGATGACCTGCCAGCAGAGTTGTTTAAACCTGGCGGCGATGGGCTGATAAACAGCTTGCATCAGCTCCTAAATACGGTTTGGTTCGAGGAACATGAACATGCCAGGTGATTGGAGTTTGAGTGTACAGTGTCCTGTGTTTAAAAAAGGCGATCCTAGTGTTTGTAAAAACTATTGCGGTATCAGTCTTTTACCCATTACCTATTAGTGTGATATGTGAGTGTGATACCTGTCGAGTGTGATATGTGAAAGACTAAAGCCGTTTCTAACTGATCTGATTGAACCTTATCAGTGTGGCTTTAGACCTGGTAAATCAACAACTGACCAGATATTCACACTGCGATAAATTCTGGAGAAGGCCAAAAACTGCATGAGGCCATGTCCCAGTTTGGAGTTTCTACGAAGTTTATGCGTCTTTGTAAGACGACGCTGACTGACAGTCTATCATGCGACCTCTTCAACATACTGTTGGTGATGTTTATAAGGAAAGCTGCAGTTAACACGACTGGTACCATTTTTAATAAAAGCCAAATGTTACTCGCATGTGCAGATGACATAGACATTATTGTTGATGTTGATGTTGATGTTACTACAGCCTTCTCAAGCATCGAGAAGAAAGCAGTTAAAAAGTTAAAAGCAGTGGTAAACGAGGACAAAACAAAGTTATTGGTTTCAACGAACAAAGAGTCTCCTCGTTTGGGACGCTGTGTGAACGTTGACAACTATAATTTTGAAGTGGTGAAAAAATTCATCTACATCGGTTCCGCTGTAAACAAAATGAATGATGTCAGCATGGAGATAAAGAAGAGAGTATTGCTCGCTAACAGATGTTACTATGGGCTAAGCAAGCGATTCAATGATAAAGCCCTCTCTCGACAAACAAAAATGCGACCGCACCAGACGTTGATTTTACCTGTCTTGTTATATGGCGCAGAATCCTGGGTTATGACGCAAACCGATGAATCAATACTAGCAGTTTTCGAGAGGAAAATACTCCGGAAAATATGTGGACCCATCATCGTTAACGGAGAGTCGCATGAACAGTGAGCTGAATGAGCTATATGCCGACATCGACGTGGTCAAACGCATAAATATACAGCGATTGCGTTGGCTGGGTCATGTTGTGCGGATGGACCCAAATGCTAAGGCACGGAAAGTTTTCGGCAACGAACTCGATGGACAGTGCAGAAGAGGGCGACCAAAACTCTGGTGGAAGGATCAGGTTTTTGAAATACTGTCAAAGCTTGGTGTGACGAATTGGAGAGAAGCGCAGAAGATTGAAGCGCTTGGAAATATTTTCTACGGGCGGCGTATAATAGATAAGGATGTCTATTCCAGTCGCCAGAAGAGTCTATTACAGAAGAGTTTAGTTTAGAGAAAGCTGTACAAGCTGCCAAGACGAACAACGTAGTATTCGAGCAATTGAGGCGTCCACACCAGACACGGTTAGAAAATCCACAAAATGGTAATTAAAGATTGTCGACTGAAGATGCGTGAGCTAGCTGACAGGCATTTCAAAAATTGATATACCTCAAAGGAATATATTGACCGAAGATTTAAAGATGAGAAAGCTGTGTGCAAAGAAAATGTTTGGGTAGATGTATTTGGCGATGAGACATGGGAGACACCACTTTGCGCTTGAGACAAAGGAACAGTCAAATCAATGGACCGAAATGGGAGAAACGCGTCCAAAGAAGGCGAAGACGGCTTCATCTGCAGGCAAAGTCATGAAGTCTGTTGTTTGGGATGCGCATGGGATTATTTTTATTGATTATCTTCAAAAATGAAAAACCATCAGGGGCTAATATTATGAATTTTGTGATGGAATTATGGAAAAAATGAAATAAAGTGTTGTTTCATAAAGACAATGCTCCAGTTCACACATCTACAATTGCGATGACTAAAGTTAATAAATTAAGGTTCGAATTGCTTCATCGTGCACCTTATTCGGCAGATTTAGTTCTCTTAGACTATTTTCTATTTCCAAACTTGAAAAAATGGCTCGGTGGTAAAAGATTTGCCAACAGTTAAGAGGTGGAATCTGCGGAATTATGTTGAAGAATAAATAACATTTTTCCCAACTTGTTTGTGTCTTCTTTGAACTTTCAGTTTCTATCTTCTAGTATCAATGGGCGGAACTGAATCATGCTTTGCCATGAAGATTGTTGTCTTAATATCCAATTTCGAATTTCGGTGTCCAGTTCTAAATTACTTAATAACATAATAAGAAACATCAAGAATAACATCCATATTAGGCGGAAAAGTGACATATTGATCCACCCCAAAGAAGCATTATACTAACGTACTATGTTTTTTTTATCGAAATGGAACGTAATATGCAGTCTTTGTTTTTTATTTGCCTAGATTTGATTATATTAGAGTTGATTATATTAAATATTTTGTTCCAAATAGTAAAAAAAATCGTTCTCTTGCATTTTTTTTCTGCGAATTACATACATATCTTCTATTCAGCTCTCTTATCCCCCGGATCATACTGCTGCCTTCAGGGACAAATGCAATGAAAATTGTCTTTTCCGGTAAACCAAATCCAAAATATGCGAATAGTATACTTTTGTTTGAGAAGCATTACCAATATTTTACAAACTTTTATATTTTTATGTGGCAAACTGGCAAATGCCCGCTATTTCGTAAGCGTGATTTCGCATTTTAAGTAAAAACAAAATCGGAAGCTGAATTTCTCTGCAATTTATTTAGGCTTGGCAGTCGATGGTTCAATCAGCTGTTTTTTTTATCTCATATCTAATAATTCAAATTAAGACAATATAGTTTATTCTAATGCCACTATTTTTAGTCTAGACGATGGCATCGTTTTTGTGTATTCTCGTCTATGTTTTTTTTCCCGAAAATTTGATCTCTGTGTATCTTGTTCAATGATAGAATGCATACTTCTAATTTCATGGCATCAGTTTCTATCATTTGGATTCAAGCGGCAGTGCAATTTATGAACGTTTTCTTGCTCATTTATATCGTAAAAGAACGAATTTCAAAATATCTTTTAACTTTGAGCGAGTGCGACCGAAGGGATTCTACTTTCAGCCATTTTTTATGGGACGATCCCATTTTTGACACTTTTATTCCCCATTTTACCCTAAAATCATGAATTTTCAAAATTTATCTACATAACTTCATAGAGGAATGTACACTTTCAATTTTATGACTTTGACTTCAACTAATCGTTCTAGTCCAGTACACCACTTTTGTGGCAACTGTTTTATCTCCTTAAAGTAATACCCTTAAAGTAAAAGTACCCTTTTGTCGCTATAGTACGTCGTACTATCAGCCGGGGTATCCGTTTGCCTTCATTCCTTTATGTTTTATCCTCTGAGGATTCGAATTTTAGTTGTTGGGAATTGTTTAAATTTGTGCCCCCTTTGTTTCTTGTTCTACCCCTCAAAAGTACGAATTTGGAAAAGTTGATTTTTGATCGTTACTAAACTAATACAAAAAGCAGACTATTCAATAGTATACAAACGCAATCTGATTTTAGCTTCAGCCGTTTATAATGAGCAATAATATTTTTGTCTCCCTTCTACACTTGTTTATACTCAAATCTAAGAATTGTGTTAATTGTCCTTGCCGTGTGGGCCATAGTAATAGCTTCGAACCTTTATGTTTCTTGCTGATACCATTTTCCTCCCGTGTCTATCTATTTTATCCCATAAAAATACGAATTCTGAAAAACGGTTCTTGTCGTCCGTCTATGCGACAATCATTCAATCATTTGTTGTTTCTAATCTGTTTCTACCACCAAAATTACGAATTTGAAAACTTTCTTCTTATCGCGCGTTCAGTCCTTAAAATAAATATTAGTGATTTTAGTTTTTACCAATTGAGCTGGTCGATGGCACTAGATTGATCCCTTCTTACTCTGTTTTTAGCCGCATAATTTTAAATATTGAAAAACTCAACAGCAAAGACACGAATTTCTGTGATTCTAATTCTGGCCGTTTGTGCATTCTGAAAATTTTCTTCTAATCTAATCTGGACTTCAATACATGAACTTCAATTTTCATGATGCTAGCTCTACCGGCTTTGCTAGCGGTACCGGCTTTGACACTTTTTACCCTGTTTTTACCCTTAAAAGTTGGCCGTTTGAAAAATCCTATTTTTTATTTGGAAAGGAAATATGAGCACCAATTTCCAATATCCCAGATTAGTTTTTATCCGGTTTTTATATCTGAAAACTAGCATTAAAATAACCTTTATATAGCATGTCTAATCTGGAAGTGAAATACAGGCACCAATTTCCGTTATTCCATCTAGGCGAAGGTACCTAATTTTGTCTCTTTTTACCCGCTAAAACAAGAATTTTGAAAAACCACCTCTCACCATCTCTATAGTTTTTGTAATTGTAGCTCTGGCTATTTGAGATGGATGGCCATACCTGATTTGTCCATTCTTGCTCTGTTTTTATCCCTAAAAGTACGAATTTTCAAAGAGCCCTTCTTACCACATGTATAATACAGAAGAGGATTATGGACACCAATTGTAATGATTCTATTTCTAGCTACTTGAGCTGGGCTACAGTCCCATATGTGTGATTTTTTACTCCATTTTAGTGCGTTGAAACACGAATTTAAACCCCCTCTCTTTTCGCGCACCTAGTCTGTAAGAAGTGTGTATACCCCAATTTTCGTGACTTTAGCCCTAGTCGTTTGGGTTGGGTGTTGATCACTCAATCAGTCCGTCAGTCAGTAACGCAGCAATTTTATGCATATAAGAATATATGTACATAATAATACATATCCTGAAATTTTCTGAAAAATCATAATCAAGGGCGTGTCTTCGCCCAGAAGAATGAAGGTACATATCATTTGACGCGGTTAAAAATGTAACACCTAGAAGGAAGCGTTTAAAGCATCGAGCGTCCTTAGACCAAATACGTTAATGTTGTCTTAGACAGTTGATAATAATAATAACTGTCATAAATCTCTATAAAAATACGCAAAACTTGATACAGTCTAATATTTTGCTGTATTATAGCGATTGTAAATGAACTATATCAATCCATAATTGTATCAACTCCTACACAAATTGACTGATTTTCAGAAATCCAAATTTTCCCCCTAACTTCTAATTCGTAGGTTGCTGTGGCCAAAATTTATGTCCTTTGAGTCTTCCTACGGTGCTTGGTAAATTTTGATAACTCCCACGCAAATGACCTGTTTAATCCACATATTGTTGGGTTCATAACTTATAAAAAAGTGCACTAAATTTTTCAAATTTGACAAAAACGTTAACCCCTACTTGCTATACAAATTAGAAGATTTTGCAAGATGTAAGTCAAGAATTTTGTCTATTTTATACATTTATAATGATTGGTAAAATTTCAGAGAAATCAACCAAATAACCATGTCTCTTCTAGAACTGGTTGGCTGATTTAATTCACATATTGATGAGTTGCGCTGAATTTAGTCAAATTTTGTACATATAATGCGCTCTATAAACTGAGTTCTGGAAAAAATGGGCGGCCTTGCAATACGCTTATAGCAGTTCATACAGATTAACTGATTTATTGCCACATTATTTTCCCCTGTAATACCTAACCCGTAGACTGCAACAACATATTTTTCCCCAATTGAGTTGCCTTTTAGTGTTTGGTGAAATGTAAATAAATCGAGTCAACCTAGTTTTGTGAATGATAATGGGTTTCATGGTCACGCCCCTCATGATGCCACCATGCAAATTGGACGATTTACCAAAAATCGGAAAAAAATCGTCTATAATTTCCAAGTAGAAAGCTGCAATTTTGCTTTTTTTATTGTGCATTGATTCAGAAGAATTGTCGATATAAATCTAGTGATTACCACGCCCCTTCTGGCACAATCACGTTTTCGCACCAGCACAAAAGGACTTAATGTGAAGGTGTTAGTTTTTTTGGCTTGATTGGTATGCAATAAATCATATGTGAGTACGAAACCGTAAAGTCGGAACTACCATTTTTATAACAAAAAAAAACACAAAATAATAATTTACAATTCCCATTAAACTGGTAGTGTCCAGACAAAAAACTATCCCCGTTTTTAAAACAAGATCTTGAATTTGGGTATAAATCTGTTAAACTGGCACTTTTCTCTGGCTTCACAAATCTTTATGGAATAATTGTGGAATAACAGCTGACGGTCGTCTGGCTACCCTACTTTAAGTTAGCCCTTAATAAATGAAGGAAAATTGCGTGACTGCAACAAGTTTCATACAAGTTCACTTCAAACGCGGGAGCCACAGAAATACTGACTAATAAAGAAAAAGCGAGAAACCCCACAAAAGCATGAGTAACGAAGCGGGCTCAAACGAAAGAAATTAAAAACGAAATACACACAAACGCATTTCGTCGTTGGTGTTGTAGGTCTTTTGGTCGGAGCCAACAACACCACTGGCAGAAACAAAGAAGTTTGAAAACCAGTTACTGGCCCCAAAGTTTTACCAGTGCACAGCAGCTGCTGAAACGAATCGGACATATCGCGGAAGACGGTCGGTCGTTTGTGTTAGACTTGTTGACATTCCATATGCGGTGAAAGCTACGACGGGTGGTGTGAATATTTCCACCATTGTTGTTATTTGTTTTAGTTCGCCAAAACTACTATCTGAAAATAGTCGTAAAGCCAGGGAAACCTAAAAAGAAGTACACTGCAGATATATTTTTCTACAAATTCGTCTTGGATCTCGTCTGCCCGCCGGTTGGATAAGCAAAAATCTAATAGAGCATATATTGCTGTAAGTGAACGTGGCGCTGGCGTTTTGTGTTACAGTTTAAAATACAGCTGAAAACATTACAACTGAGTACATCTAAAGCAAAGTTCCAGTTCAGAGGCAATCGATAACTTCAAAATTACGTAGCCCCAGTGGCGCACAGTTTTCACTTTCATTACGAGTTTGTCGATGTTGATGTCGGTGCAAAGCGAAGCATATATACAGAAATATTAGTGAATTTAACACGTGAACTTGTGAAATGTAAAGTTTTATTGTTTTTTCTTTCTTTTTTTTAAATACATAGCATGACATCTATTGTACATTTGAATATTGTGGCAATTGACGTCTGCGCAGTGATATAAACGACATTTGCATAAACTCTCACGCAGCCCTTGGAAGTTTCTCAAAAGCATTCGATGTAAACTCGTCGCAGAGAAAACTAACTGAGGCTTAACAATTCTTCTGTGCAGCAGCACAAATGCATCTCATCCTCTGCTGATTTATCCAGTTTAAGTGCAATTTAACACACAGTCCGGCAAACCCATTGCTATAAACATATTTGCACGCACACAGATATACATGTTGTTGTAGTTTTTTGACACTTTCCAAACTGGTCCTGGTTGTAACGGACTCTGATCGAGTAGCTATTATGATATTTCTAAGAATTTGGACTCTAAGAAAACAACATTAAAATTTGACTTTCAAAAGGCAATTAAAATAGCGGGAATAACATTTACTATGGGGAGCAACATCTTACTTTTTGAATTGTTGAGATAAAATCGTCAATGGGTTTTATTAATTCGGGCATGATGAATTTTAATATATTTTCTTGTTTCTCAAATCAGCTCCAGTTTGAATCTCTATCAATTATTTTCCACCAGTTCCAGTTACTGGGATTAATTATGGTACTGAATTAATATACAGACTACACAGTAACCTCAAATGCTGAATTTAAAGTGCCAAATTGTATTTTTCCTAAAGCGCAACTTTTACCGACGACGTAGATAGATTTATTTTTGCAAACTGAAAGGTATCATTACTTTTTTCTGATCTGCTTCGCTTCATTTCATGAGCGAAAATTAACATCACCACTAGGCTAAAATATCTGAATTCATTATGTTGGATGTGCCAAAAAATCTAATCAACATAGTATATTTTACCAAGTACCAAAATAGAACAAATATAGAAAATGATCATAACGCCATCTAATTTAGCGGATGATATTTTCCACTATGCAGTCGCGTATTAGTTTTTTTTTTTTGCATTATAATCTAAGTGAATTTCATCCACCGTGTTTCAAATATTGAGCTGACCCAAAAAATTAGAAACTTTTCTGAAATTCTTGTATCCGACTTTCAGAAACCCGCAGACCGTTCCACGGCAACTCAGATTAATCGCTATTATGAAGATAGATAATTAAACACAACAATACCGTCTTAATCTATAGAAATTTATGCAAGGAGAAATCAGTCCAAACGCTCTTTAATAATTTCTCAATAAAAATGCGATGACTGCCGGTGGCACGATATTTATAAGTAGTGCACGCGACTATCTTTTGTATGATCGTATGCTTAAGCCGCGATACAGGCATCTGTCTTCCTTTGAGTGGCGGCCATGTCTATGTAAGTTTCGATTAGTCGAGCAATCGACAAGTCTAGCAAAAGTTTCTCAGACTGACGTTCGGAATCGTCATTAAACTGTAGGTCAGGTTCAGTGAATCTACAGTAGGATATTTATTTTCTATAAAACTATCTGCAACATACCCCTCTTCTTACCATTTTGATGTTTTGTTATGTCGTATTTAGGAACCTCTATGATCTGCTATGATTAAGGATTTGAATTGCTATGCCATTAAAAAAAAATTCAAAGGAATTTGTATTCTAATGAAGATTACAGTGTTAATCCACATGGCGTGTTATGTTAGAAATAGCAGTAGGAAGTTTCGCTCGCTGGAATGAACGGACTAATGTTATTCGAAAAAACGTATGTTCTTGCTACTTCATACCAGATCAGAAACAACAGATCTTTTTGGAGCCGGCCTCCAACAATGTTATTTTTCGTTCAAGCCTTTTCTCCCACTCTGTGCAATAGTAGCTGTTGAAGTTTTTGCAGAACTTATTATGAATGTATTATTTTCTGCTTTCCGGCATGTTCCTTCATTTATGAAAATAACTTTAAATAGAAAAATATTATAACCTATTATTCCAAAACCATTTTTTGCAATAATCTATTCCGGTACTGGTTCCACAAAGGTAATGCAATGCCTCCAGTCTCCTCACATGAGGAATAGGAAAGGAATGATTTTCGTTTGAAAAATTTGCAAAAAACCAGAGTCAGGAGTCGTTTCGAAGTCTGAACCTGTTCTGAGAATTTGAGAGTGATTTTAAAAGATACTAAAGCTGCACTCCTCTTTTTAGTTAGAACTAATGGGTTTGTTTGATTAACCGTAGTTGTCAAACAAGAAGAAATCTAAATGCGACATCTTGCTATTAATGATCAAATCGAATAATCTGACGCAATTAAACATTATTCTTATGATGAATTATTATAACTTAATGCTTCGGATGTTTCCAGCCACAGAAAGTGAAACCAAGGGAATTTATTAGGAAAAAATGTGTTTTTCTTTATGCAAAATACGAGTATATTTGACAGGGCATATATTATGAAGTTCTGGGTTTCTATGATCCGTATTTGTTGCATGTAATTGTTATCGAAATTCGACCATTAGTAATCGTGAATTTGTTTTGCATCTGTAACTTTAACAAATATATGACGTATGAGAATTAAAATGTAATGGTAATTCAATATGAAAGATCATCTCACTTTCCTGTTAATCTCTGAGTTCAATTTTGCGATTAACGATCGGATTAATAATCGAAAAGGTTGGTTAATTGGTCGCCTTAATTAATTGCCCTTACTGTGGAAGAATTTACTCAGCTGCCTGCATAATTTATTTCTATTGCCAATTTTATCTCCGATGTCGCCATCGTTAATTAGTTGTAATTGGCGTGAGAGTGGATTTATGTACAATCACAAATTGTTTAGTAATAATCCCTTGAAAACATTAATATTTTGTTAGAAAATAAACTTTCTTGAAAGGTGTATAAACTTTCACTGTTAGTGAAAAATGTTTTTCCATTATTGCAAACGTACACGAAACTATTGAGGTTTTGCTTGTTGTTTTAGGCGAAAGTTCTCTCTAGTGAAAAAGGAAGCCATTTTTTCGATAGAAGTTATATTTACTATAATGTTTACTTTCGATTGCTCGATCTAAATTTTGTTATTAACAAAATTAATACTCGTATAAGTTAGGGTTAAAAGCAAAAAATTTTTAGTGTTAATTAGAAAATAAAATATTCTACTTCAGGTGGTAACGGCCGATAGCTATTGTTATCAGCTTTCTACTTGGCCATCATTGATATTAAACCCTGCCAGTACCGAATATAATTAGCATCCATTTTGTTGCGATTGCAACGATAATAGCAATTTCTTTATTTATTGTTATGAGGTATGACTTGCGCTCCTACAAAACATGAAGTGTCAGTGTGTATTTGCCGAAAATCTGTTACGACTTGTATTAATGGAATCAAAATCTGTGAAATTAAAATACTTTACGCTACTCCCGTTTTGTGAGTTTGGACTGGATTGTTTGTGAAACAACAATTTGTAGCCTTCTTACTTTATGTTGGTCATTGATGACGACGTTGTTTATGTGTCGAAATTCGTATATGTCGTACTTGCCACTGTTCCTACGATTGTCTTTTGTTAATATGAGTCATAAGAGCTGATAATTATTACCAATATTGATTTGAATCAAGCAAATTGATATTATGCGATAGTCGATATAACTATGTTACTGACGTTTCCATACATGTAAAAGCTAAGAGAAACTAAATGCCCACTAGAAGCCATAAAAGCCAATCCATATGAGGACTTTGCAACGCTTTCCATGCTATAACAAAATCAACTTACACGAGTTTCTTTTTATAATCGTAAAGTAGTATAGCAAAGAATTTTTAATCAGCAAGCTGCATTTGGTTTTATGTCCTAAACTGGCTTCAATGGATGTTAACGAATTCACCTAAAGCACGAATCACATCAGAATACGCTCTAGGATTTCCGTGTTCATGTTTTGGCAATTTAAATTAAGTAATGAGCATATATATGTATATGTATATATGGCAAATAGTGAAGCGAAGCGCAAACACAGTTTTGCGCCTCAGCTAAAAACGAAAGACTTAAGCAACGAACGTGTTTTGCCATACACCCCAACTATTCAATCAATCGATCAGCACGAGAAGTTCCCCATTTTTTACGAAACTGCTTTTCGATTTTAACGTAATACCTAATCGTTGAGGCATTTATAGAATGGTATGTTTATGTGGTCTCCCGATACTTTGCCTAATGGTGAATGACCGACCGTGCAGTCATGTAACAGTTGGAAATGGAACTGCATTCGTTATAATAATTGCTGTTAATTGTTTACAAATGAATGAAAGAAAAACATTATTATCACACAAATAAAATCAACGCAGATATTACAAATTTCCCAGATTTTATTTTCCAAACTTTCACTTGAAAGCTAAATGTTAAAACGCAGGAATAAACAGATCGCGAGAGGGAAAGCAAGAGAGTGAGCTAAGCTCGGCCCATTTGGATTGATAACATGATGATTTCGAGTTTTTTCCTCTACTATTACTTTTGTTGAAAACATATTCGGAAGACCAGATTTGCTGATGATTCCTCCCTGCATCAACAAAACAATCGACGCGAATGCAATTTGCCAAATCTCGAATCAAAGTTGCTGACCCAAAATTATCAAAGCACTTTCGTTTTCATGTCGTGTTTATGGATGCAACGTAAATGCATTAATACGGGCGATGTCATTGATATAGTCCATATTGGCATGGGTATTCCACCACCTCTTGGTGTTTAATGTTGTGTGTGCAGAAAAGGCAGACATTTTTAACGCATGAATTCGAAAACGTTGCATTGAATGTTAATGAACGTTTAGCAATTTGTCACACTAAGCATATTTTCTATTTGGGTATATGTAATACACAAATATCTAAACTAAACATGCGATGACCGCTGTTTTGCAAATTTGAACGTAAATTCAAAAGCGTGCATTTTTAAAATCGGCTTGTTCTCCCAACATTATTCTTTATTTTCGAAATATTTTTTCGAGCAAAGCAAAGGTACGTAATGTGACGTATTCAAAAAGTTTGTACAAGCTAACTTTGTATGAAACCAATCAAAAAATATAAATAAATTGTGTCAAAGTGGTAAATAGAGAGGCATCACCGAAAAATATAATTGGAAGGTCTTTATATAGGGCATTCATGCATTAGGCGCCCGCTTATTCCTACTCCTACAAACTAAATTGGTACACTATTTAACATTCCAGACTTTCGAATAGGCAGCAATGTTAACTAGTCTTCGGCGAAATGCCCCATGCTCTTAACACAAAAATGTATATGAACAGGAGCAGACATAAGTCTAATATTACAATTAGAAAAGTACTTTTAGTCATTCGGAATATGTTATGGTTTGCCATATCCTTCCGAATACGAGGAACGTCGACATAACCATACAAAGTTTCCCAACACAGAACCGAATTGAATCGAACCGAATCGACTACCTGAAAGTAGAAAATAATTTAAAATTAATTAATTCTTGACTCTTCTTTTCAATGTGTTCTTTCTCCAATGCGTCACATTAAATTTTGCTCCTATCACAGAAATCTGACGCTTATAACTCAGATTGGGCGATCTATCTTGCGCTTACAATCGATTCATCGGCGAAGACTTTTCGTATTTCCGCGATTTCATCGCAATCGCTGTATTTTTATGCGTTTGTCCACGTCGATGCGGGCATAAAGAGCATTATTATACGAGGCCGATACTGCGTCAACCATGATGGGTCCATAATTTCACAAAGACCCCAGTACCTATTTATAGACTTGTGTTATTTACCATAGGTAGAGCTAGTGCTTCAATGAAGGTATACATTTCTTTAATGGCTTAAAAAATAGTACTTAAAAAAATATCTTCGAAACGTGTGAAGTGCTGCCATTACCAAATTTAAGTGTACGTTCGTGTATTAGCATATCCGCGAACTGGGAATGGATTTTTCATTTTAGTTTAACGAATAAAATATAAGAGAAGAGGCACAAAAGGCTGAGGTTAAAATAATCAGAATCAAAGTGTGTTCTCTTTTGAAATATCATAGTGGGATAAAATTGATTTTTGGATAAATGAACTTGGATTCCACAATTCTTAACAGATTTTGAAAATGTATATGGATGAATTCTTCTAATTTCCGCTTTTAGTTCTTTTAATATTGACCGTCAAATTTGTATTGACTACCCTTCAGCCAAGGGTGAAACGTTAATGCTCTAAGTTTCGAATTATTTTCATACAAAATTTTCTTTGATATTAGCCTTCAAATATTTTTGAGTAAAAGTACTACTAAATTCAAAATTCACGATTTGAGGGATAAAACAGAAAGAAGGGTACAAAAATGAGGTACGAATATTGCACAACTAATTTTCAATTTGAAAAAGTGAAATGAGGCTTAAAGAGTCGCTGTTCAGAATTCAATAAAACTATGCTAATGTGCTGTAAGTTCAAAGATTAAATTGCAAAACCTGTTTCCTTTTTTCCAGAAGGATGACGATAACAACTAGAAGAAAGTGTTTAAAGTACACAGAATTTTTAAGAATTTTAATTTTTAAAAATAAATTATTATTTTTAATTTTCGTTATAGAATTAAAAAATAACTATTATAATCAAATTTTGTAATAAATGTCAAAAATAATCCTTTTTTTTGTTATATAAAATAATAATAATTATTGAAAATGATTTATATAAATATTACTGCCTAAAATAGACTATAGAGCGAAATTAAATTTTTAAATTTTGCCAACAGCATTTCATTCAATGCTATCGATAATCGATAACGATCGATAACCCTGCCGATTCTGATACCTTCTATTCAAATTTCATTTCATTTCATTTATTTAGGTCTATGGACATATAAATCCTTACGGACTAAGAATTGACATAAAATATTTCAAGAAAGTTATGTAAATATATAAATTATTTTATTTTCAATATGTAAAAAGGAATAGTTTAAAATTATTTCTAGACATACAAAACTCTAGGTGTTGAATTGGGTATTCATTCCTTGCAATCACAATTAGGGTATTGAATTCAATAAATTCGCGATTCAAAGCACTATGCTGGGCATAATTTGTGGAATCGCGTGTTACATCTCGGCGGATCATAAAACGGTATACACGACAATAATTCAGAACAATCAATTATATCAGCTATTATATCGAATGCAAATAATAAGATATGATAAATACGGCAATATTGGAATGGCTGTAAGTCCAGCAACCAGACAGTAAGGAGGCACAAAATCACCAAAATTAATTAAAGAGAGAGCAAATTTCAGAAAGACCCGCTGATTTCTTTCTATGCGTGATATATTGACTTGGCAAAGGAGACTCCAAACAATAGAGACATATTCCAACTTTGATCTTACATAGGAAGTATACACTATTTTTAAGATATGCGGATCGGTAAAATCGGAACAATTTCTACTAATATACGCTAGTATAGAATACGCTTCAGGGATAATATAATTTATATGTGAGTCAGTCAGTGCCGCATCAGAAACCACACATAAATCCATTTTACTTTCTGCAGTGAGGAGCCTGTAATCACCAATTTTGAAAACTAGTTGAATTGGATTACGAGGCCTTGAAAATTAAGTATGGATACATTTTGATAGATTTAATGGAAGTTTATTTAGGGAACACCAGTCAAGAAGATTAGCTTAATCGCTCTGAAGTCATCTGCATATAAAAGATGATGTTTTAAAACATTTAGAAATATCATTTATACATAAATTAAACAACAAAGGTCCCAAAATACTACCCTGCGGCACGCCAGATGTTTGGAAATATTGAAGAGATTCATAACCACTAATAACGACTTTGCATATTCTATTTGATAAATATGTTTTTAACCACTTTTACATCAAGGAATAAAATCCCATAGATTGCAACTTAGCACAAAGTATACTATGAGATACTTCATCAAATGCTTTGGCGAAATCGGTGTAAACTGTTTCAACTTGATGTCCAAGTTCGAAAGATGAAATACAATATTTTGTAAAAATTGTTAAATTTGTTGTGGTGGATCTACCTGGATAAAATCCATGCTGAGATGGCGATATAATCGATTTTGTAAGAAAATGTAACTTCTTATAAATGATATGCCCAAAAATTTTCGAAGCATTTGTTAGTTTGGAAATCGGTCTGTAACACGTAATATCATTCTTCTTATCATCTTTAAAAATTAGTGTTATTGGCGCCGACTTCCATCTATCAATAAAAATGCCTTCCTTTAATGAAGAATTTAAAATACGAGTATATTTAAAAGCGAAGGTTAGTAACGAGGCAGAATCCGATGTATAGCTGGTTTTTAAATGCATGATTCTGTCGTACACCTCATCCTCAGTGAGTTGTAGGACACCAATGTCTAGCATGTCAAACAAATTTGAGTATCTAGATGTTTGGGCCGATGAAGGTACAAACTTTTGATTTAACAAAATTAGCGAACAAGTTAACAGAATCACTGCATGACCTTCATACAACATCACCAAATATCATGTTTGAGGGAATTTCTGAAACACTCCTTTTCTAATCAACAAAATGCCAGCACGACTTAGGTTTATTTTTAATTTCATTCTGTTTTTGCAATATAAATTGATTATATGAAAATTTATTTAAGAAATTAAATTCTCTGTCGGATCGACCGGGTACCCTGTCAATTCTTGTACTCTGGATTTACATCTTTCATTTAATTGTACTAAATGCAGTATTGTGCTTTAGTTCTGAGTATTTGTTGATTAGAACCTAGATATTTTTGACTTCCCGGTTGAAGACATATGAAAGTCAGTAAACCTGACTGAAATTTGTATACCGGTTTTAGTAATACTTCACTTTTGGAAGGAATAAAGTAATCCAAACAAAATCTTTTAATCACCGTCTCTCAAGTGTAATTTGTGGAAGGATTGTGCTGTTTACCAATGATAAGTATTGCACTGAAAATACTACCGGTATTATGGCTCCGTAAATGAATAAATTGTCACATTTTCGAAACAATTGGGCTGACGATTATGAGAACTATATTTTATGCAAGATATTATAACCCAGATTTTAAATAGTTCTCTAGTGCATAAGAGTTGCTGGAACAAAAAAGCCAACATTCAATTTCTTCGACATCTTTACCATCATCGATGCTACATTTTCCAGAAATTGCTTAGTGATGTCGACTACCTTATTTGTATTGGAACCATTGCAGAACTCCTGTATGACCCAATAAAACTGAATGCTGTTATGGAGCATATACGAGGTGTGATCAAAAAATAACCGTTATTTCCAATTTTTTTTTTTTTTTCAAAAAGTATTTATTTACTCATCAATAACTATCTTATCGCCTTCAAAGTAATCCCTAATCAGATATAATACACTTGTGCCAGCGTTTCTTCTAATCCTCGAAACACTTCTAAAACGCGGTTTTTGGTATCGCCAACAGCTTCTGTTTCGATTTTTCTTTTACCTCCTCCATCGTAGCAAAACGCTTTAATTTCATCGGTGCCTTCAGTTTTGGAAAGAGGAAAAAGTCAGCGGGGGCCAAGTCCGGTGAATACGGCGGTTGAGACATAATTGCGGTTTTGTTTTTGGGAAAAAACTCAGGCACAAGCATCGATATGTGAGCTGGTTCGTTATCATGGTGCAAAATCCATGATTGGTTTTTCCACAATCCTGTGCGTTTCTGACGAATTGCTTCGCGCAAACGGCGCATTACTTTAAGGTAGTATTCCTTATTGACCATACGACGTTGTGGCAAGAATTCATTATGCACCACACCATTGCAATTGAGGAAAACAGTGAGCAAAACCTTCACATTTGACCGAACTTGACGTGCTTTTATTGGTGGTGGCTCTTTTGGACGCTTCCATTGGAATGATTGGGCTTTGGTTTCAATGTCATAGCCATACACCCATAATTCGTCACCAGTTATGACCTTTTTGAGGAAATCTGGATCGTCGTTGACGACGTTCAACAGCTCCTAGCGATGTAGCGGCATGAGCCGAGCGATATGCCAACATCATCAGCAACCTCTCTAATAGTGATTCGACGATTATCCAAAATCATTTTCTTCACTGATTCATTGTTTTCATCTGTTGTTGAGGTGCTCGGGCGACCAAGACGAGCATTGTCATTGACATCTTCTTGGCCTTCCTTAAACCGGTTATACCACAATTGAACTTGTGTTCTGCTCATGATAGACTCGCCAAACGCCACAGTCAACTATTCAAATGTTCTTGCACATTCAGTTCAATTTTTTACACGAAACTTAATACAGTTTCTTTGATCCATTTTTTCGAATAGTAAAAAATCGAAGAGCACACCAAAACACGACTAACCTTTATATCTGTAAAAAAAAACTGACAATCCAAAATGGCTGATATTGTCAACATATATAACTCACGAAATTTGAAAAAAAACGTTTTTTTACCACACCTCGTACGTAGACAAACAAGTAGCAAGGCGTCTTAGACAACATAGTACATCTTTTGAATAAAATAAGATACGTAGTAAGGTCATAAGCTGTAAATACGAAGTGTCCTTATGAAAAAAACAACAGTTTTGAAAGAAAAATGTGAATTATTTTAATATTAAAAAAACTACTCTTTGCCTTATTATGCAGTGCCATTTGTGGAAATATTTAGATACTATTAGAAATTTTTTGAATTTTCCACATTCTAAACTATCGCATATTTACAGATTTCTAGATTTGAATAGAAATAATTTACTACATTATTTGATAAATACTAGAAATATAAAGTAAACTCTGTCATTTCTAGTAAACATTAAAAAGCACCGAACATAAAAATATCGTATCTTCGATCTCCTCCAGTGCGTACAGTTAGAAATGCAGAAATGTGAAATTTTTACTTTTATTTTAATAAATACATAAATATTTAATAAATAACAAACAAATCATAATTAACGCTTCTCCTAGAAATTTCCGGAAGTCGCAGTTCTTCGCACATTTTTATAATTTTTCCATCGACTATTGATGCGGATTTGTATAGAAAGGATTTTTAACACCGAGATTTTCGTTGGTGACTTCAGAAACGATAAGCGAATTTAAGCGACTGTAGTCAAGTTTTTCTTATGGCAAACTGCAGTTTGGTTATTTCCAACACAAATAACATATAAAACAAATAGATAGATGTAATCTAATTACTATCAAACAAATTTACAATCTCAACCAAGAATTATTCTGAAAATATCGACAAAAATCACTCAACCACAAACTTGTCATATCATGCTGAATTATCTGTTTTTCAGAAGAATAACATTATTATAGGCAGACTATTTGTACGCTAAGTGTACTAAACACTCTCTTAAATATTGTTAATTTTTAGCAATACGTGCGTTTTGGCTAAAAGCTGGAAGATTAATCAGAAAACTACTTAGAGACTTTGTAGGTAATTATGTTTTTTTGTTAATTTTATTTAAAAATTTTGGAATTAATTCCTAAAACCAAAATGTCTTTTGTTATCAATATTAATGCCATACAAAAAAGAAAACCGATCTGAAAACGGATGCATAATTTTTCGGAAGTTCTTAAAAATTATATTCGAAAACGCCGCCTCTCAGTTTGTCTTTGTTTCCGTAATTATTTGCAAATACAACTAAGGAGGCGAAGCTAGTTATATTATGGTGTTCTTAATAAACGATGCTATAATTGGGGTCTTCAAAATCTGAAACTAAAGATATTTCCATATTTTTAACATTATTGTACATATAATATTTCAACGCATCTTTTTTCTGAAATTTCTTTATTGCTTAATCGAACTACAGTTAATATAAAAAATTGTGTGTATTTGCTTTTTTAGAAATTTGAAAATCTGAGAGATGCTCGAGATTATATAGGAACTGTTTCAAAAACTTAAGCCTTGTTGAATTTACTGACCTGCCAAAGCAAATAAGTTCGAAACCTGTTTTATAATACATTCAACCGGAGGAATAAAGATATAAATCATTTGATACGACAAAAATGTAACACTCAGAAGGATGCGCTTAAAGCACCAACTGGGTTACATGATTTTTTTAACCAATTGACCCACATCTGCCTGTATGGTTGGCTGGAGACACCAACAACCATCGTAAATTTTTAATAAAGTCCTCAAAACTTATTACAATAGATCTAAAAATCTTTGTCCATCGTATTGTCTTATAATGGGCTGCAAAATTTCAAAACAGCGATCGATTAACTCACAATCATACTCTGGTACCTTCTTGGATATATTTTACCTTTTAGCACTAAACTCAATAATATTTGGTTTACGTTAAGATTTTGATGCGGTAAGGTTTGAGAATGAAAATGGGCAACATTGATGTGGCCCTTCTGCAATCTCCCATAAAAATTCATTTTTCAAAATTCTGTTTTTACCCTTCAGTAATGCAGATGTTTGTCCACTGTATTGGTTTATAATGCATTTTGACTCTTAAGAAAAATCGATTAAATAACCTTTTCCGATACACACTCGATTTAGCTCACATGCTCTTAGTTACATATCTGCACTGAATTCCGTTAAATTTGGAATACATCATGCACTTAATAAACTTAGTTTTGAGAATGGCCAGCTATCTGAAAATTTAGAAGTGGGGAAAACTCGATCACAGTCTTTTTCGATACTTCCCACACAAATTACTTAGTTTAACCCACATATTCCTAGTTTCATATCTTTCATTAAATTAGTTCTGTGAAATGTTCCTTGTCCTAAAAATGGACAACATTGCCTTAGGCTACACAAATTAATATATCTACTTAGCAAGAATCAATGCTTCATCTATAACTTTTAAGTGGAAGACTTCAGTAAAGTATAATTTTGTTCCTTCTATTGTGTATTAATTCAGAGTATTTTTTTGCCCCTTCCGGCACTTTATACACTTTTGCAAAAGAGCATTGAGTGAAAGTATATAAGAGTCTGGACTGGTTAAGATTGTACTCACATTTCAAAAAATTCATGTTATTTCTTTAAGTACATTTCTCAGTATTTTATGGGAGAAGCTAAATTAGCTGTCAGACGAAAACGAATATTAAAATCGTTTTACACATATAGAACACTGCTATGTAAGAACATTTCTGTAAATTATATTTTCTTTATTTATTTGAAAATAATGTAAATTTTTATTCAAGTTTTGAAAGTTTTCAAAAATTATTGGATCTGAATTACCCCCAGGCTCGGTGGCGCATATGAGACAACGTTATTTATGAATGTCTGGAAAGTTGTAGCAGGAATTGCGCCAATTATTGTTCGAATATTTGCTTTAAATCATTCAAATTTGTTTATTTTGTCCTGTACTTCCTGTTTGCAACAACTCCACAAGAAACAATCAGGTGCAGGTGCACATGACATGGCAGTCTGGATGGAGATAATGGTTTTTAGTGCAAGGAACATCAAATTTGGTGCAGAGAAGGGATTGAATGGGTCACTCTTTCGTTCGGGCTTAAAAATCAAAACAGTAGACTTTATTTTCCCGTTAGGCAATGGAGGCAAATATGTGTAAAAAACCACTGTTCGATGCGAAAAAACGAGGCTAAAAAGACTGCGTTTCACTGTGCGTGCGTGTGGGCTGTTTAAAATGGAATTGTATTTGCGCCATAAAGGAGAATATAATAGAATTAAATGCAATGGTGTTATTATAGCGGTAATTGCTATTGATATCATACGGTTGACAAACGGTAAATAGCATGGATATGAACCAAAGAGCTACCAAACTCTATCAAACAAGAAAAATTTGCTTAGCCTACCAGTCGAACATTTTATCTTTTGGATCCCAGAGGTAATTGATTTTTCTATGATTCACGCATATTCGTAACAAACGATTAAAATGAGCAGTTCGTGTGACCGCGTCGGTCACGAGAGTTGAAAATCACATTTACATTCTGCGTATCTGTGTGTTACGTCAAAGAACTCATACACTGAGAAGAATTATATACAAATTTTTTGGTATAATTATGTGTACATTCTTCCAAAATCATCGACATTACACAACAGTCATTTGCGTTTTAATGTTAGAAAATACTTATAGACATTAGTACACATTAATTTTTATGGCAGCACTGCCACCTTCCTTCTCGCTTGTTTTCTTTCTATTCGCCGGATTTAGAACAACACGCTGTGAGCGAATCGTTTCCTCTTGTTTGTAAATAAATACAAGCCCTTTGGTTACGTACAGGTGTCTGCGAGTATATCGTTTATCTGATTGCGATGAAACTTCTGCTAGGTGTTTCTTGGATGAACTCGTGGAGTGGTTCCACTCCTCACGCAGTATTTCACTCTCTTGTAGTAATAATTATATGATTTCAAGGCATATCCTTATTGTTTATTTTGTTTTGCTTGGAAAACTCTCACTGTGGATTCGGATCAAGGTCATCTTTTTAAATTCGGAATTTGAATAATAAACGTAAACTTTCATAATAATCATAGCTGTCAATAGTGGACAAAAATGTACATATCGCAGTTTCAAAATTGCCAAAATATTTCTCTGGCATTGAAATAATTTGCTTCTGAATTAAAATCTGAAGTATTGATCTGTTTGCATTGCTACAGCCTTAAATAACATGTTGTCATTGTCCACTACTTTGTTCGCAATCCCATTATAAGTGTTGCCAAACAAAGTTGAACAAAATTGCAGCTTTAAAAAATATACATATTTTTAGAATTTATCAATTATATATCAAATATATAATCACGAAATTAACTGAGCTGAGAAATTTTCGTACTCGATGTATAGTCTTATATATTGAAATATTACAAGGCTGCTTTGTGGTGGGTAGAACTCACGTTTGCGCTCTTCTCCTCAAAGTCAGTCAATACCACACTTCCAAGCTATAACAAGTCAAAGTTTTACAATTTTATGGACTGAATCAAGGCCTATAAGTAACAAATAGATACATAGACAGTGAGCGTTGCATCACTAGTCCATTGTGGACCAGTGGACCCATCAAAATATATTTCCGATTTCTCGAGGGACATTTTTCGACTCGCATATCAGCCTCATATTTTTTTTTAACTTTTATATCCTCATACACAAGTATGGGCTATGTAATTTATAAACGAATATGGAGATCCGTATCATTTAATGTATAATTTTCGCCCAGTTTAAGTGAAGGTAAAACTATTTAAGATGATATTATCATTTCAAAGTTTGACAAGGCGTTCAAAATTATTTAATGTTTCCGATATGCTCCATAAAATATTGAGACTGGCCTAAGTTTAGGTTAATAGAGCTTAATAATTCTAAATCATAAGCGAAAAATAGATTAGCTCATGCAGTTTAGATTTTAAACTGGAGTTTATGATTAAATTACAGCTGGTAAAGTTTTAGCCAATTCGAGTGGACATTTCAAAATTTATGGAGGAATTATTATGTTTGGATAGAGGTCATTTGTACTCGTACGTTATCATTTGTGTTAAGCGATACATTTCAGATGTATCGGATGTACCAATTACCGGGTTTGGATTGAAAATGGTAGAAATTGTATGTCCCCTTCTGAAATTTAATTTGAAGTTGGTACACTGGATAATACGAGTATATATCCCGATGGATGGATGGGAATATGGAATATATGATGGATGGAAATGAAATGTTTAAAGCATTCATTTTTTGGTCAAATATATTTCATGATTTTTAAAGCCGCTCTATCTGGCTAGTTGATAGACGTTATAACTGTCGTAAATCTTAGTTAAACTTCTGGAAACGTGAAACAGTCCGCCAAAAAAACTTGAACAATTTTTTAATATTCTTTGATTTAATTTTTATTTAATCTATTTATTTGATCGAGTTAATCGATACACTCGTATTTGTATGTTCGTATTTTCTATTCGGTTTAAAATGTAGATTTTGTACAACTTTGCACACATGAGGCATTTGGTACGCTGAGGGCTGGAATTAGAAATGGACTGCTTTCCGTCTTTTGTTACCTCCCACAATTTATCGGAATTCAAACTTTGCAATTATTTTAAACTTTGCCCATTACAGATATAACTTTAGAAAGGTTTACAATATTTGGAAATTCCGTGCCTTTCTTTTACCTTCTAGAGAAGTGATCGATTTGAATCATTTTTTTCGCAAATTCGTAGTTTTTAGTAATTTCCACACATCAAGTGTTTGTAATACTTGGGTCTGAAAATGAAGATAGCATGCAATGAGAGCCTTCAAAAAAAATTAAATTGGATGGATTACTCCGTTTACACGCACTGAAATTCTAGTTCTGACTAAAACCAATAACTGCATTTGGATTAATATTGAATTTTCCTTGGTTTTTTTAAATTAATTTTCTTGAAGTCACTAACATATTTCAAATCACTGATATGATTGCTGAGGTTGGCGTCAGTAATCTCATGAAATCTCTTTCGTGCTATGTTGGTACAGTGTTTTATGAGATTTTTTTTATTTACTTATTTAAATTATTATTTTATTTATTTATTGAGATCGGGGAAATTTCTACCGTGTTGTATCTAAAACTTGTTTTGTGTTATATCGAAACCCTATTATATGAAATAGTAAAATAATATAAATCAAGGCAATGTTAGAAACATGTTATTTCGAAGTCAAGTTTTAAGATGTCAAATATTATTATGGCTTGAAATTTCATTATAATAAAACATACGAGTTTTAATAAATCAAAAAAAAAAAAAAAAAAAAAAAAAAAAACTAAAAACACAACAAAAAATACATTAGGATTGATAATTATTATGAAAAAAATGAAAACGGAAATTAGGATTACAAAATTAATTTTGATCATAATTCTCATCAGGAATTATCTGAAATTTGTTTCGACCCTGTAATTCTTTCAGAATTTCTCATTGAGAAGCTAAAGAACTTTGCAATTCTTTGTTAAATGTGCCACAACGTACTACTAAAGGATCAGCTTTCAACAAAAAAATGTATATATTTTAGTTAAAGCTATTCCTTGTTGCAGACCAATTGAATTTAAATGTTTTCTGAATCATCGGCGAAATTGGAAGTCGAGGTATTTAGTAGTTCAATTAGTTCTTCAATATTCAATATGTTTTTCAAATAGTCCCCGAACGTCATCAATATTTGTATCTCAAAATCCGTCCCCTTCTGGATTAGTAGCAACCCATATTATTCTGTTATATTCTGCTTCCTCAAATGGGGAAAAATTCTTCTCTGAACAATTTGTGGTAACAAAAGTTTCCAACACGCATGAATTGTAGGCTGTTTTAATTCCTTGTAAGCCAAATCTATAACTGCAAAACAATCTGAAATAGGAAATTCTTTTTAAGCTTCAGTAAGCGTTACATTTCTGTCGTTTACCAGCCTTTCGAAGTTGTTTATGGAATGCTAGCCGTATGTGGTATGTTTTAAGTCTTCAAATAATTCCTTGGCCTAATGATTGGAATCAATAATTAAACTCTCTACTGTGGCTACCTGCAATATCAATGAACAATACAGCTTTAAAGCTTATTGAAAGAAAATGCAATTGAATTTTTTTAAATTGTTATGTCAAATCTGTGCCATATTATGTTGTTTTGTGTAATATGGCATCGCTGTTATAATAACTTTAAATTTTATTCTGTTTAGTATCGAAACCGTGTTTTACAATTGCCGTGTTACGCTAGGGACGCCTGTATTCTACTTTAACATTATATTAAAAAAAAACCCTACCACTAAGGTTTTTAAACTGCCATTTAGTCAAGATATATGTAAAATTGTGCTTCCCACATACGAGTATATGCAAAAATCCTATGGAATAATGTTAAATCAGATTAAACATTCTAGAATATTTTTACTTGAGCAGGTTATACATTTTCTGTTTTTCACAAAATTATAAATGTAGTTTGAAAAATTATAAATGATGCCTATGCAGTTAATATTCAGAACTCTCTTACTAAAAGTTTTCTAAAATTTATCATAGAATTATTCAAATCAGTATACCAGGCTTTTCTCCACTAAGTAAAAATGAATTTGCGGATGGCGTTGCAAAATAAGCACATAAGTCGCCATTATTATAAACAATTAACAGAAACTTTTCTGACATTAGAAATGCTCTAAAAGAAAAAGATCTGTAATCTTACTATCGAAACTTCTTAAACAATTGGTTATCCGAGAGTAATCATACACGGCGCACAATAAGGGTTTTAAATTTAAAATCTTGGACATACGCATAAATATTGAACATAACAACATAATTTCGCAAAATATATATAGCCCGCCTGCCAAATGCGACCACTAGAGAAAATAAAATTTATTGTTCTGCTCGGCTCAATAAACAATACTTTTTTAAAAAATACTAACTTACATAACCAAATTTAACCATCATCATGTAATATGTAAGAAAACTGCAAAAAGCTCGTACATACGAGTATATAGTTTATATACTATATCAAATAGATTAACGCCTCGTTGCTGTAGCTATACGAGTATATAATTATTTATTTAGTTTTATACATTAATGTGTTACTCAAATTTTAAATAAATAAATAATTCAACCAACAAAAGGTTTGTGGATCAATCGTTTGACAAAGTTCAATTTTTTGCATTAAATAATGTGTGTCCCTTCGCTATTGGCAAAGGTATGAAAAGAACTTCATATGGCTTTGAATTATAACTCTCCTACGACATTATTGTCCACTGGAACTAACCTGCTGACCAACCCTGCATTTGAGAAAATAGGTTTTTCTCAGAAAGTTGTTTAATCGTTAATTAAAGGCAAAGCACGATTGTGATTGATAGATATTGGAAGACAGTTAATTAAACGTAAAGAACGATGGTGATTGACAGATTATGGAAGACACTATCTTGAATTTATATATACGTCCAAGGCGACACTAGTGGTAAAATTGGTCCAATAAGAAATAAATCGCCAATACAAGCATTAAAACTACATTTTACATTTTTACATTTGGATATTTTTGTGAACTTTCCACTAAACAGTAAAAACAGTATACAGTTTGAAACCAGCAAATGCAGGAAAGAAACCCAATGCCAACAAAACTCTTATAGGCGTGAGTGAGTGAGAAATATTACAAGTGCATATCAGTGGGTTTTTCATTATAAAAACGGACTAAGTCGATATATGATTTACGACAAGGGGACGTTCAAAGTACGATCACATATCGTGTTACAAACCATCGAGTGGTATATAGGCGTCTGCTCAGTTGAACATTTGATGTCTGTTCATTTGTCCACTATTTATAATGTTGTAATTATTATGTTTTTTAAGAATCTACGCTAGTTTATAAAATGTTACTTAAGCTTGATTTGTTGCATAATTCGATTATTATTATTATTATTATTCCCACGCCTCTATCCCCCCCAGATACCGCGCGAGCTGGGGTCCATTTATAGCTGAACATGACGGTGGGTGGGATTAATATTTATAATTTTTTTTTGTTGTCCTTGTCACATTCTTGTCACATCTTGTCACATTTCATCATTATTCACATTCACACATTACCCCAGGAATGTTCTCATTATCCTGCATGTATCAAGCACAACCGATTTACACATTTCGTGCAAGTGCCCAGATAGTCCCAACTCACTCACATGCTGAGATACGGAATTCACCACTATTCCGGTGCTTGAGATCACTATCGGTATAATCTCCACCCGTCGCAGATGCTCCCGTTGCTTAATCTCAAACGCCAGATCCGTATATTTGGAAATTTTCTCCGCAATTGTACGGTTAACATTTTCGGAAAGTGGCACTGCGACATCAAAAAGATACGCCACCTTTCCGCGCTTGTTTATCCAAACGATATCCGGTCTATTGGCGATAACAATCCTATCCGTTGAAATTGTACGATCCCAGTACAATTTATATTCCGTACTCAACAGAACCTCCTCAGGGTGATATATATAATGAGGAACCCTTTCCTCCACAAAACCACTTCTAATTGCAAGAATTTTATGAATTACTCTTGCCACATTGTTATGCATCCTTAGATATGCAGTACTGGCCATTACGGAGCAGCCATTAATTATATGGTCTGTAGTTTCCGGAGCCTGGCCACATCTTCGGCATCTGTTATCAACGTCCTCATGTAGAATAACTCGTCGATAATGTCTAGAGTGGATTATTCCATCCTGTATTGCCATTAAGAAAGCCTCTGTTTCCGGAAACAGTTGTCCATACTGAAAACAGATTGTAGACGCATTTCTGTCCACATTGTCCACTTCCAATTGGTGTGGAAATCTGCCATGTATAGCCTTGCGTTTCCATTGCTCCACAATATCGGCATCACTGCTTATACTCTCTAGAGGATTGTATTGCGGTGTAGAAAGTTTGAGCGGTGTGTGGTTTTCGTCCAAATTAACCAAAACAGAATATTGTTCGATCTCCGCTGCACTCATATAAAAGAATTCCCGCAGTTTGTGGACCTGATTAAAATGTTGATTTTTGATATTCATTATCCCCTGTCCACCCAACCTTCGCGGCAACATTACCCTTTCAACGGCAGCCTGGGGATGATGCTGTCCAAAACTTGTCAGGATTGTTCGGATTTTCCTTTGCAGGGAATCTAAATCTGTATCACACCACACTATCACTCCAAATGAATGCAATAAGATTGGGATGGCATAGGTATTGATAGCCTTAATCATGTTCCTAGCATTCAATTTGGTTCTACATAGTCTCCGTATTCTAACTTCACACTGTATTCTCAAGCTGTCCCTTATTACTGCGTGATGTATTCCTCTCATTTCCTCCACACCTAAGTATTTGTAAGACTGATCGGAATTCAGCATCTGAATTACACCCTCATTCAGTGAAAATCAGTCTGAATGTATTACCTGGCCTCTTACCATCTCTATTGACTTACATTTATCGAACCCAAATTGCATGGAAATATCATTGCTAAACTTTTCCACAATATCCAGTAGGTTCGATAGGTGGTACCTTGACCGTGCGAACAACTTCAAATCATCCATATACAATAGATGGGTGATTGCAGACTGTCTTTGTTGGTGCTTTATCAGATATCCATTAGGGGAGTTATTCAATGCTCTGCTGAGAGATGTTAGACTCAGTCAAAACCACAGCGGGCTGAATGAATCTCCCTAAAAAATTCCCCTATTTATACGAATTTCACGAGTACAAATGCCATTAAGGATAATATGTGTCCTCCATGAAGGCATTGTTCTCTCAAAAAATGCAACTATTCTTCGGTCCACTCCGTTATTCTCCAGAGTTCGTATCAAATATGTATGGGGTACACTATCAAAGGCCTTCTTGTAATCAATGTACGCCACACTTAAATTTCTTTGATGACAAATCGAATTTCTTGTTACAATTGCATCTATTGTGACCAACTCCTTGCAGCCTCTAGAGTTCTTAGCACATCCTCTTTGCTCCAACGGTAACAAGTTATTCTCAGCACAATGGCTGTAGATTTTCTCCGATATTATTCCGGTGAGCAATTTATATATAATTGGTAAGCAGGTAATAGGACGGTAGTTCCGAGGGTCCGTAGTATCACCACTCTTATATAAAAGGAACGTTTTTCCCATTGTAAGAAAACTTGGCATTGGCGTTCCCCCCTTTAAGAATTCATTAAAAATTGATACCAAATGTGGATGAACACATGTAAAATGCTTCAACCAGAAGTTCTGAATACCATCTACTCCTGGCGCCTTCCAATTCTTAGCCTTACTTAACGCTGCGCCTAGATCGGATTCCGAGATTGTACCTCCTCGCATTTCGCAATGATTCTGTCCATATTGGATTTTCGTGGAAAGTTGCAGGTGTTTCCCATAATCCTCCCCAGAATTGTTCTATTTCTATTAGTTCTATATCTATTTCTATTGAACAGGTGTCTGAGGGATTCCCAACTCTACACTGTTTCTTTTCTCCAGCTCACGATAGAATTTCCGCTGGTTAAATACGAAGAGAGTGTTATCTATTCTCCTTTTCCTGCTTGTGAGGTACCTTTTCAATCTGCTACTAACAGCCTGTAGAATCTGAGTGCGACGGTCGATAATATCATCTAGCATACCAGATGTAATCGGCCCAATATTCTCAGATCCTATAATACGTCTTTCCATTCGAATCAGGTGTTGTGAACGAATCCCCCGTTGGTATTGGGTGAGCCTTCCAATTTCAGCTCTCAATTTAGATTTTCTCCCTTCCAGACGTCTTTGCCATGCCGGCTTGTCATTCCCCCTTTGGTTCCCACTAGCATCCGATCTGATACTTACACCACACATTTTGGAAACAGTTATGGCGGCACAGTATATTGCACTGTGAACATCTTCGAAGGTTGGATGTTCCCCAAGGAGCGTACTTAAGATGTTATTTAAGTACTCCAAACTTTTACCAACCTTCTTATTGTACCGGATTTTAGGTATTTGTGGTCTACAAAGCGGGTCCAACGTTCCATATTCCAGCTTACTTTCCTCAAATGCTTCCACAACAGTTTGAAAATGAACCTCATACCAAAGGGTTGAGGATTGTCTTGATTCAATCCTCCGGCCATCGTTGTTTTCCAACTATAGATAAATTTCACTCCGGGTCCCCAACGATTCTCTATTTTGGTCAACTTGAACGCCATCAGTATTAGAAGTCGAATCCAACCCTATGTTATCCCCATTGTCCACTGATAATCGCGGCAAGCTCACACGGTTAGACGACCTTATTTCCTCCTGAATTGCCCTTAGTATTTCCGACATTTCAACCTGAGATATCATACGGTTGATCATGATAGCCCTGACCCTGGAGGCTATATTCTGTTCGTTAAGACGGTTTCGTAAATGTGAATACTGTGTAACAAAGTATTATTATTATTATTATTATTATTATTATTATTATTATTAACATTTTCAATTAAATTAAAAATTATTCAGCACTACATATATTTACAATAAATATGTATCATTTGCTTCAGTCTGCGTTGATGTTACGATGTCTATTCTAGATTCACCATCTTTACGTATTGCTGAATTTGTAAAAGTATAAATGATATAACTCTATAAAGATTTTAAAATTTATAACATTGACTCGTGATAGGATCTATAATAAATTCAAGTATTTGTTTAAACCTGGCAATTCTTATGGCCAATTTATGCAACGTGACTTAGTTAGTTTGCCTCTTAGCTACGGATATGTAGATACATATCGTATGTGCTCTCTATGTGCACAAGTAAATTAGTAATTCTGACACAAGTTTTAAAGGTTATTGTGTTATTGTTTACTGCCATGAAAAGCGTAATTGCTTATTTCGTTATACGTTTCCGAACAATTCGGTCATCTAGTTATCTAGTCATCTAGTTGGGTTGTTAGTTAGTTTTTAATTAAATATTAATAACATCGCAGTCAAATTTGAAACTATCAGAGAATTCATGAATATATATATCAATATTTAGGCGAAAAGTTATAATATCGTAAAGAGGGTGTGTTAGAATTGACGATTTTGAATTACCAAGTGTAGTATATGAGTGTAAATTGTATAAGTATATACTCTAGAAAGATCATCAAAACTGCGCCTAGAACATTCAAGTACGATATATGTAATCTCTTTCCCTCTTTATCTGTGGGTGGGACTTTTCTAGAATTACGTTTACGACAGTAAGTTGTGTTTGTTCCTCTCGCTCTCATTGTGTGGTCTATTGCTATCCTTTTCACTTGTTTTGTACATAAGAACATTCTAGAATTAAGTCTATGATGTACAACACTATTCTGTAAATATGTTTGTCTTTGTTGCACCCATTATGTAAATATGTGTTCTCTCTGAAATATTGTAGCATTTTCTAGAATAAGTAATTTTAGTATAAATAGAGCAACTTTGTACGTTTTTGGGGAATTAATAAAGTTGACGTTGATGTGGAAATACGCTCCACGATACCAAACAAGGAGTTGATCGATTTAATTTTTCTTAGACATTTTAGATAGACATTTTTATAGACATTTTTAGACATTTTTTATAGACATTTGTAACATCAGCTCTTTCTAAATTTAATGCTTTTGTCAAAAAAAAAATAAAAAAAAAAAAAAAAATAATAATAATAATAATAATAATTTGTATAATTTGTATGTATTCACGCAGATATATATTATTTGATACGGCCAAAAATGTTATATCCAGAAGGAAGCATCTAAAGTACCAAGCATCTTTTGGCCAAATGTGTATGGCGAAGACCGTCTGTCTGGCTGGCTGGTAGACACGATAACGGTCGCAAATTTTTACTAAATATATCAAAACTTGTCACAACTGTAGCCGGGGATTGTAAATGGGTGATATCGACCAACCTTTCTTGTATTTACGACACAAATATACCGATTTTAAACAATTTAATTTTGTAGCTCCATACTCCCAGACTGGAGTAACTTCACTGCATGGGTTTATAATGCTTTGCAGAATTTAAAAAATTGTACCTCGCATAAAAATGGCCCATTTAGCCCATATGTTTTTAGAACATGTTAACACAGCATTTGCATTTAGCCAAATTTTGTACACGTTGAGCGAAAATAGACAGCATTGCCACAGACTTTCTAGTACCTTCCGTACGAATTGGCCGATATTCCGACTCAACTTTTCTCTGTAATTTCTAATTGGTAGGGTTCTTGTTCAATATAGTGGCATACGATTATCTGTAAGCTCTAAGAAAAACTGATCTGGTACTCTCCACACAAATTACAGTTTTAACCGATATATTTATAGCTCTCTAGTGGTTGTAATGAATGCTGTAAAATTAGCACACCTTATAGGTTTGGTAAGTTCTGGTTGTTCATAATCGTCGTTAGGCAAGTTCTGGGAATGAAAACAAAGGGCATTGTCACACCCATTCTGCTAATTTCCAGGCAAATTTTCTATCTGGTAACTTCCATATAAATTGCATAATTCTGGCAAGTATTCCTCGATTCACATCTTTCATTCATTTGCACTGAATTCGTTATAATTTAGCACGCACCTTTTTAAGGATATAGCGACTGAGCGCTTTCATTCTGGCATCTCATACACTTTTGCACCGTCGCAAAATGTAAGTCAGTTCACCTGACTAAAATTTTTACTCTGGTCAATCTTTCATTTTCAACTGAAAACATTGTCCAATCCGATGACAGTGTTGTAGTTGGGAGTGTATGATAGGCGTAGGGGAATTTACTCAGTTACTCACGTAGCTACGTATGTATAGTAATACAATTTGAAAATAAACATATTTTTTTGCATCCTAAGTACCATCGCGTTTCCAAACATTGGTGCAAGTCTCTGCTGTTCAACAATTTTTGAAAGACACAGTTTTTGCATTACAAACAAACGCAATAAAACACATTCTGTTTTTGCAACAAACGACATTATGCAAAATTACGAGTGGGACAGTCGATATGTCTTTGTCCACTTCACTATTTATCAATCGAAGACTTACAAACCTGTGAATTGGCTAACATATTTCAACCATTCACCCAATGTGCCTTTACGTTGATGCAAAAATGTATGGAACCAGAAGTGAATTAAGGCAACATAAAAGAAGACAAGCATTATAAAGAAGAAGTTACAACCAACTCAAATTGAGTAAAATTAATCTGCATATGACGCCAAGTACCTCCTCAATTTAATTCAATTTTATTCATCCAATATTTTGTTCTACAAAAAATGTATATAAAAGCAGTTAGTGAGGTGAAATCTGGCAAGGGGAAGAAGGAGGAAAACCTTTATATGATTGTGATTATAGAAAGAGGTTTTTTTAAATATTTATAGAAAAAATTTATGGTTATAATACGGTTATCAATAAAAATAGTCAGTTGTAAGACAATTTTTTAATTTGATACGTATGGTATTAATACGTGGAGTATTAAGTAGTTCTCTGCATTTTCTCATGACTGCATAAGTGGAATTTTCAATTGTGTCAACATAATTATTATTCAATCTGTTAATAAAATTAGTAATTATTTCGAAGCCTGTTTCATGATGTATTAATCTGGTTGAGAATGGCCAATTGTTTTTGATAATTATTTTCAGGCATTTGTTCTGAACAATTTGTATTTTCTTTAAGTTGCTTTTGGCCGCAGTATACCACACCATACCATACCGGCGATGCATATGACTGGATTGACCTAATGACACGTTTGAATAGTAGCTTTTGGTTTGTTCGGCTTAGAGGTGATATTTTGCTTAGGAAGGACCATAGTGCTCTCTTTATTACGTGCTTGATCGTTATGTTTACGGAAATTTAATTTCTTGTCTGATTACCTCAAGATATTTTACATGATCATTAATGTTAATATAGTCGTTTTCGTAAATGATCTGGTGTGTTGGCATTCGCTTAGGTGAATTGTTAAATGGAAAAATTATCGCCTGAGTTTCTCCGTTATTAATTTTAATTTTCCATGTTTTGAAATAGTTATTGCAAGCTACCAAACTTTTATCCATCTTATTTAGTAAAGTATTAGGTAGTTTACTGGGTGTAATTAGCGCAGTGTCCTCCGCGTAGTACGCAGTGTCTATACATTTTGGTGGTTTAAAATCGGCGGTTTATATCGAGTACATTATCGGAGAAAAAGTTGAACCCTGAGGTAAACCGGCTGGAATTCATATCTGTGTTGAATTCGAAATGTTTACAAATACAGTAAAATTTCGCTGGTTTAATAAATCAGTCATAATTCTGCAGACTTTTTTAGGGTAACTTGATGCCAGTAACTTATAGATGATACCATTGTGCCATACAGTAGCGAAGGCATTTTCAATATCAACGAGAATTATTCCCGTAAATTTTTTACTTCGTTCATTTTTCAAAATTGCACTTTTAATACGACTTATTTGGTGTACGGCACTATGTCCGTGTTTGAAACCGAATTGTTCTTTAGGAATAATGTTGTTATTACGTTTACTCGTATATTCGTCGACACGAGCGTGTATTAGCTTTTCATAGTTTTTGGGTTTATTTGTTTTATGCATAGGAATAATTTTCGCAGTTTTGAAAACATCTAGAAAGCAGACTATTAAAAGTTATGACTAGTGGCTTGATAGCTCTTTCTGGCAAATTTTCTACAGTGCATTAGGAACGTTGTCAAGACACGGTGATTTAGCATTTGATAAATTTTTTAAAATATTTTCAAATATTTTCAGAGTATGTTACAGGAATTATGCCATCTATGGTTGGTTCTTCAGATTTGAGCGTGATTATTTAGTGTTAACCATGCGTTAAAATGATCGTAATGCGCAAAAAGTGTGTGCTCAGATTATGTGATTTAGCAAAAGTTTCTGAACAAATTTCAGCTTTTTCGACGTCTGTTGTTATTCTGGCATTTGCGTTGGTAAGGCTGTGAATTTGAATTTTTCCTTTGCCCATTAAGCTTCTACTAATTCTCCAAAAACGTTTCTCTCTAGGTCTCACATGGGTTAGAAGTTTATTCCAGTTTTGATTTCTATTTCGGTAAGAAATTTTAGATACTGGTTATACATATATATTCGAACTTGCATAGGGTTTAACGCTCGTTGATACTTTCTTCTGAATTTCTTCCTTTTCCATATATACGTAACAATATGTCTCTCGCTGCCGTAATAAGGTTAGATAGGTTCTTGATTTTCAGTTCAATTGCTGTTTTGCTGTGGTATTGATTGACGTTCAGTGTGATCCTTCGGTTTATCTCGTTTTGAAAAATATACCAGTTCGTATGTTTAAAATGTTGATATTTTATATCTAATACTGGGTATGATAAACATTTCACCGTACATAATGTGGGAAGATGATCGGAGGGCATTGAATAGTCTAAGATCCGCGAGGTCATATTCAACGTTCAGTTACTTAAGATAACGTCGACCGTGGATGGGGCACCATTCACTTGGTGCAGGATTTAGGGATTGCTGTAAATTGTTACGAATTTGGCCAGAGCGGTTATTAGTGGCGCAATTCCAAGAGGAATGTTCGGCGTTTAAATTGCCGAAGAGAATAAATTCGCAGTTCTTGCTGTAAGAGCATTTATATCGCTTTCAAAATTTGAAGTGTATCTCGGATAATATGCAGTAATTGTAGTATTTGTTCTTTGATTTATGTATAATTCTGTTGCTAAGTTTTCAATTGATACGGTGTCGGCGGGAGGCACAAACTTGTGCTCTAAAGACCTGTGTACTAAGAGAGCGACAACGCCTACTTTCCCTTGGGCTTTGTCGTTCCTATAGATGGTATAGTCCTGGAAATATGGTTTGTGCGTCTGTTTTAAAAATGTTTCAATCAGCGATGCGATGCAAATGTTCACTTCGTTGAGTAAATGTTGGAGCTGTTGTTATTTTGAATAGTTTGTTATTCAGTTTGCATTCCAATGAAGAAATTTTAACTCGCTGCGATTATTTAAACTCAGGCATATTTCACCAATGATATGGTTACGTGTATTTATTGTACACGAGACATACAATTACTTAATTAATAAAGAGCAGAGGTGAAAATGTTAAACAGCTGACTTTGATTGATTTTTGTCAGCCTAAGATCGACAATTACTACCATTAAACCCGATATTGTTTGCTTTTATGTTGCTAAAGGGGAAATCATTCTCTTGTACTACAAAAGAGTTTCGACGTCTAGATAGTACCTTAAATGGTTGTCTATTCGATGCCCTTGCTCTGGCTTCTAAATAGAGTGACCGTAAGGGACAGAGTACGTCATTGGCGGAATGGTCCGTTCTTTCTCCTTCGTGTTTCTAGCAAAGTGTGGAAAGTGTGGAATTTAATTTAGCTTTCCTTTAATATGTTGACACCAAATTCATGTTTAGCATTATCCGCAGGAGAAATCGTTGTGCCGATCGACGTGTGTTTGTACACACAGTCATTCCCCAAAATCTATTATATGCCGATGAATTAGGTGCACTTGAAGCAAATTCATATGATATGCGCTGTGGGGATCTAGTTTTTTTTAACATCACAAATCCCTTCAGCAGAGTGGGATAAATGGTGTAGGTTGTTTCGTTTTTTTATTATATTTATCTAGAATTTATATCCGTTTTTGCGGATAAAACGCTCTTTTTAGTATGAAAAATTGAATTTACAAGAAAAATATAACACGTCCGTTTAGTAAGAGATTTACGTTAGAACTGCCATTTATCTCCTTACTCCAAATAAGTAAGAAAATTTTTCGAGGAAGTTTGCGTACGTAATTTAAGCGCGTACTGTTTCCAGGCGTACTCAAATCAAGTAAAATTTACTAGTATTGAATGGATCTGGTATACTTATTTGCTTGCAGTATGTTTTCAATCTAAATTTAGTACGGGATTATTTTTTTTTTGAGTGTAATTTGTGTATGAAATGTCCTAAGGAGAGCGGCAACGTAAACCAATTTCATTCTCAGAATTAGGCTAAATAAAAGTCTAATGTCTGCAAAATTTTTGAATGAAAAATATGTATCCAGGAATATGTGGATTAATTTAGCTAATTTGTGTAGGAGAAATTTTTCAAATTGTGTGAAATATTGCTGTTTAATGCTACTGATAAATTGTAAATTACTGCAGTTTATGCATTAGGATTTACAGAGGGAAAAGATTTACTACAGTTATCATGTCCACTAGCTAGCTGGTCAGCCATGGAACATATTTGGTCAACAAATACTTGATACTTTAAATGCTTCTTGGCCATATCAAATTATACATACCTTCAATCCTTTGGGAGAATGTATAAAAACACATACGCAGGGTGAGAACCCATCTAGACGTAATTATTGAATTTTTTTTATTCCGATTTGTGGGCAAAAGCCCAGAAATATAAAAAGTTGTTATGAACACGAATTTTCTGTACACCTAGTCTACGCGTTTTAGGGTAAAAATTAGTACAATTATTAATGATTTTCTTTTATAGCACTATATTTCAAAACCCAATAACAATTTTTTTACTACATTGTACTGCAGTTGAAGTATTTAAAGCTTAAATGTCGTTAACCGAAAATCGTCATTTTCTAACAACCGGGTTGACTGTTTTTTCCGCTGCAGTTTTAAAATTCATGGATATATTATAATTGGAATTTGCTTCTAATCCAATCGATATAATAAATTTGATGATCAAAGCCAATAATTTTTCAGGAGACAGAAGCTACAAAAATATCCGTTGCCGGCAATTTGATGTTTTAAGTTTATATTGTCGGTATTGGGATAATTGCTCCACATCTGCTGATATTAGTCTTAAGGATCCATTTTCAAGATTGTTGCTTTGTAGCAGCAGTTTTATTTGATTGAGGATACATCAGTGACTTGGACGACATAAAATCGCTGTTTTGAAAAATGTTTATATCTTTCGAAATATGCAGGAATTTGAAGCTGCGCTTAGGCAGCTTCATTCGTCTTAAGGACATATATATAATAATAGGAAGAGAATATATGAGTAAATAGAGACAACAATAATACCGATTTAGTTCTAACTTTACTTGAGTTGGTTTTCTTGTGGCCGCAGTATTGATGGTGGCAATGCAACAAAGCTAAAGTTATAATAATTGACTATACTTATTAACTTTTATCGACATTTTTTTATCGAAGTAGTAGAAGTAGGGCTTACTATCAAAACATTGTAACATTTACAAGAACGCGATAGCAAAACATCATAATTTTTATAAGAACACGATATAAATTAAAAGTGAGTCCTAACTTTTGACAAGTCAAGTAGTTTTACCGACTGCGATGTATCTTATTAAAATCATTCCAAACTACAGTGCAAACGTGTGCGTTTTCCACATTTCAGATATGAATTTAGTTATGCGTTTTTGTTTTATCTATTTTTCGGGAGAGCCAAAAAGCTATTTTATATTGACTAAGTTTTGCACATATATGCGATATCTAATAACTTTTGGATCGTAGCCATACCGATGATTATCATTTGCATTAATGTGATAATGCAATCACTTTCTTCACATTTTGACTTTATATAAACATGTGGCGTCAATGTTACATCTATTTTTTTTGGAATGTGGAGTTTTGTTTGATTTGGGCTAAATGGGATGTCGAATAACGAAGTACCAACTTGTTACTTTTCTGTGCAATCCTTGTAATATCTGATGAAAATTTTGATACGATTTACATTTTTCCTACGGCGACTACTTATTTATTATTTATTTGATCTGATTCCATTGTTATAAATTTTGTGTGAAAATGTCAAATAGTGTGTGGAAGGTAACCGTTTGAAAATGCCAGTGCTGGTAAGGCAACACCCACAGTAGCTGTGGTGTTTTGTTGTTGAGCTGGTACAAAGTTGTGGCAGTTTCACACACGGTTAGTTTGCTGATGGAATGTGAAAAAAGTGATGGCAAATTCTATACAATTACAATTCCATTTGTAAATTCACAGCCATTGTCGAATATTTGGATTGATTGTATCCAATAGAAATGTTATAGATCATAAAATAATAGCGAAACTGTAAAAGCCCTCATTGATATGCTGCATGTAATCTGCTACTTTTGGGCGATTAAATGGCATTCGCAAATTTACATTACTAAACCTTTCAAGGATATATTATTATGTTCTTCATTCGTTTGGTGTCAGGTTAGTTGGATGGACCTAAATTTGCGAAAGTATAAACACATGAAGTTTTTGGTGTGGACCAATTCTAGTGAACATAGTTGGTTAATTCTCTTTCTTTTGTCGGTTTCGGAATTTCAAGGCAATAGTCTGAAAGGTTCTGCAATGATTACATGAAGAAACCAACGCCAACGCATCATTGGCTAGACATACATTAGAGTATCATGGCCAAGAAAACGATACAGGTGGTTCAAAAGTAGTTCTTGCTTTTCTGCTTGTGGTTTACATTGGAATCAACGTTTTGCCTACACTCTTATACGATTAGTCTGACATCTATCCATCTGCCAACATAAAAAAGTAGGAAAACTGTTTTTAATTCTACTTTTGTTTTTAAGGTATTAAATTATCCTATTTTCCCAGTTTTTGGTTTTAGACTCTTTATTAGATTTCCTTTTTGACCATCTAAATATCATCAAGCATTGCATATTAATTTCCACAGATCTAATTTCGCTGCAAATAACCATATTCATCACTTAGTTGATTAGTCTATGGAAGCCGACAAAATTAAGTCTACTATTACTCTGTAGATAACTGTTCAGATAATTAATCGTAGTAATTTGTACACTCACTCATAAATGAAATCTACAATGCTAATAAGGTGTTGATTTTTTGTATCCATGTTATCAATTTATTTTTACATTCCTATCATTATTTTAATATATATTTATTAATTTATTTTCATTTATATTCCTTTGTCAAAAAATAATACGATAATTCGGTTTAAATTACATGGTTATTCCCAATCTCAGAATTATTTTTTTCCGAGTTGTTCGAAATCTTGTTAGAACGGAAGGAAAATGGAATTATTACGAGTAAATATCGAGCAATCGAGTCATTAGTCTCAAATGTGCAGAATCCACGAGGGTTTTAAGCGAGTCTCGTCGAGCCGGCATTACCATCCCCTTGGATTATTTTGGAATAGGAGTCGACAATTTAGATAGCAAGTTATCGTAACTATCGGAATAAACCCAGAAAACCAAAAACATCGGTTACGGTTACTAGAAAAACAAGTTTCTTCTTTCATTATATTACGCATTATTTAGGTAGTTTCTTCCGTCTTTCCAAACAGGAATAATTTGAAGGCGATGTAATGGATTTCAGTGAATACATCTATTAAAAAAATAATATAAATAAAAGAGTAGTATTCTTAGAATTCGATCGAAACCTGTATAGAAATTTCAATCAGCTCAATCAGCCTGAGCTCGTATCAAGCATTTAGTACTGCGAATGAAAATAGATAGTACAGGGTGCCAATGGGGAAGGCATACTACTTTGTTTTGCCGCCATTTTGGTAAACATTAGCCTTGACAGTTCATATTTGGCAGTCGTGAAGTAGGGACGTGGCAAATTTATTATGGAAAAATATTCGATAAACCAACATGAATCGTTAAAGCATTTTATCAAAATCAATCATCGGTTACTGTGACTATGAGAAAGTTACGTGAAATTTTTGGGCGAAACAACGTGCCAACAAGACGCACTATTTACCGTGTAGTGAATGATTTAAGAAAGAAGGTCTGTAGCTGATAGGGCCAAGCAGGGACCACAACGCACTGCAAGATCGGCTGAAAACATTACTGCTGCTCAAGGAAGTGTTCAAAACAATCCATCAACATCAATTCGACGCTGTGCTCAGGAGCTTGGTCTTTAAAGAACAACTTTGGTCACAATTTTGCACAAGGATTTGCATTTGTTTCCATTTAAGATTCGGTTGACACAAGAGTTTCTTCCACAATACCATTTACGCCGCCATACATACGCCAATACGGGAGCGATATCGTGATATTATTGAAAACTTTTTAACGCCACAACTGCATGCTTTTGGCTTGATTAACATGTGATATCAACAAGACGGTGACACATCGCGTACAGCCAGGATTACAATGGAATTACTGCGAAACCTCTTTCCACAACAAGTTATTTCAATATATGGTGATGTTGATTGGTCTCCACGGTCACCTGATGTGACTGCTCCGGACTTCTTTCTGTGGTGATATCTAAAAAGCAAGCTTGAGCGAATCAAACAAAATATTCGTTATGAAATTAATGAAATACCGCGTGAAATGTATGAAAATGTAATGAAAAATGTGCTCAAAAGTGCTCGCATTTGTGAGGCTAACACAGGCGGACATTTATCTGATATTGTAATCAAAAATTATAAACAAAGTAGTGTACCTTCCCGACGGACACCCTGTACATTTCAGATCGCAGTGACTGGCTTAACCAAAACTAGGAATTTGAACCAATATAACAGGCTACTTTAATTCAACCCTTTCTTACAATGTACGAAAAGGTGACAAGATCTGAGGTACGAGACGTGTTCAAAAAGTTAGTTAATTTTCAAATTTCGCGGGCTACGTACATTCGACTTTCGGTTATTATTTTTTTTTTAATGTTGGTACACTCGTCTCGAAGGTATGTTGACGGCTTTATCCACATAGCATATTTAGTTTGTTTGTGAGAGGCATAAATAAGACAAGTGTTTTGCATGCTCGGCGATTTTCTGCTATCGAAAAATATGGATCAAAGAAGTTGCATCAAATTTTGCGTAAAAAATGGAATTAAGTGCTCAAAAACACTTGAAATAACAGTGGCATATAGTGAGAATACTTTGAGTCAAAAAAATGTTTACAAGTGGTACAAGCTTTTCACAGAAGGTTGAGAAGGCTCTAGCACATCAACAACCGATGAAAATCTTAAGAAAGTGAAGAAAATTGTTATGCAGAATCGTCGAATCACAATTAGAGAAGTTACTGAGGATGTCGGCATATCGGTTGGCTCAAGCATGCATGTGTAGCAGCAAAGTTCGTTCCAAAATTGCTGAAATTTGACCAAAAACAACGTCGCATGAACATCGCTCAGGAATTGCTGAATGACGTCAACGATGATCCAGATTTGCTTAAAAGGGTCATAACTGGTGACGAATCAGAGGTATATGATTATGACATCGAAACTAAAGCCCGATCGTCCCAATGGAAGAGTCCAGGGGAGCCAAGACCAAAAAAAAAAAAAAATAAACAAGCCAAGTTCGACCACATGCCAAGGTTTTCCTGACTACCTTGAAGTTACGCGCCGTTTGCGTGAAGCAATATGAAACAAAACGGCCGGAATTGTGGAAAAAGTTCATGCCTTTTGCATCATGACAATGCACCTGCTCACTCATCTTTGCTTGTGAGAGATTATTTGGGCAAAACCAACACCGTTATCATGCCCCAGCCACCGTATTCACCAGGTTTGTCCCCTTGCGACTTTTTCCTGTTCCCAAGATTGAAGAAACCCATAAAAGGACGGCGTTTTTCGACGTTTAAGAACATAAAAACCGAATGGTTGAGAAACTGATGAATAAATAAATATTTTTTGAGAAAAATGAAAATAAAAAAATATTTTTTGAACACACCTCGTATAATACAAATGTATTTCAAACTAAAGACAGTATTAAATTCAGAAAGCATGAGGCGTTAGCAAACTTATTTCTGTGAATGAGAATTTTTCCGATTTAGCAAACAAAATATTGGTTGCCCTACAAAAAAGCGTTTGCTACTTTTCGCACACAATTGAATTGAGCTCTGATTGATTTATCTGATAATGATCCATCTTTTGTTTGGATAGCGTAGGCCCTTATAGAGATACTTGTGGACTATGTCCAAACAGCTTTTTTGCGGTCGTTTGGTTTAAGCATCGGAAATTGTTAAAAATACCTAATGTACGAGTATAACAAAGACAGTAATTGCATTGATTTATTAGGTGATCGGATGACGGTCGAAATTGCGCTCAATTTAACGCCAGCATATGGTTTGAACTGTTCTTAAATGTCTCAGCACAGCTTCATTTTTCAGTTAATATTAATTTTCCTTTTCTTCCTCACTGTTTTTTATAACGACTTGGAATACCAGATACTCCTAATGAGGCAATTTCCCATTGCCGTTATGGTTATATCGATCAGGCAATTGTGAGAAATTCGCACTGCTATTCTTAACTATAGTAAATATGCAAAACTTCGATGACAAAGTAGGATCATCAAAAAATGTTACCAACTTGCTTTTTCATATTAAAATATTTACTAATTCTGCAGATGCTCAAGGACGCCATCGCAATAAATAATGAAACAATTTGCTGGAACTAACAATGGTCAACTGAAAGTGGTGGGCCATCTCATTGCGTTCATCTTCGTTATTGTATTCAAGGCAACCACCTGCGATGGCCACGGCCGACTGATCGAGCCGCCAAGTAGAGCGTCCGCATGGCGTTACGGTTTCAACACCCCGCCCGACTACAACGACCACGAGTTGTACTGTGGTGGCTTCACGCGTCAGTGGAAACATAACGACGGTAAATGTGGTGAATGCGGTGATGCCTGGGATTTGCCTCAGCCACGGCCGCATGAGCACGGAGGTCAATGGGGACAGGGCGTAATAGTTCGCAGATATGCGCCTGGAGCTGAAATGATGATTCGCGTGGAGTTAACAGCCAGTCACATGGGGTAAGAGTTAGTTGCAACACTGTTTGAGTTTGGATTCCTCATTATGATCCCTTGGTTTCTGTTGCAGGTATTTTGAGTTTAGGCTGTGTCCCGAACCGAAAGCGAAACAAGACTGTCTGGATCGGTACTTGCTCAACATTATTGGAGGATCACCTTCTCAACCTGCACCTGGAGATATAGAAACAAGATTTTATCCGAGGAATGGTAGCAGAATTTATGAGATCAAAACCCAATTGCCCGGTAAGAAGTAATTGATGGCAAACATACTCAATAAGTCTTTGTCAAAACCTTCACATTATGAAACACTCATATTTAACTGATTAATCGTGGATAGTGTCGATTTTTAATATGTTCGGCATCAACGGCGGCTTTCGATTGCGTTGCTTTCTATTGCGTTAAAAAAATTATTGAACTTTTTTTTTTTTTTTGGCTGATCTGTCATTACTACAAGGCGTCTTAGAAGAATACCTAGCGGATCAATTACAAAAGTTAGCCGTTTATCGGAAAAATTGTTATTAATTATTGAAGTAGAAAATTTGGGAGTTTATTTATTAAAAATAACATTATTCAAATATAAACTATCTTATCCGCGGCACTAGTTGCCATTTCGTGAAGGACATTTTTCTTTCAACTGCACCAAAAGGTATAACCTTTAGATTTGAGATAATTCACAGGAAAAAGTTCATAAAAGTTAAATCAGGATTATGTGGAGGCCTCTATCGGAAAACAATTTCTGTGGAAAATTTTCCATGTGGGACGTTATTCTGCTGGAAACATGTTCTTTTGACATAGTCAGGAGACTTTGGCTGTTCAGACAACAAGAAGTTAACTAACTTCTCCACATAACGGTCTGAATACACTGTAACTGCACGTCCCTTAATTTTCAAAAAAAAAAAAAAAGTATTTCCCCGCAACTACATGCAAAACACGTTTCTCGTTTTCTACCGTTCTCGACGAGTTTGGTCGACTGGATTTAGGATTTTCGAGCATTGTACTTTTTGATCCATTTTCAAATAAGAAGAATGCTTGCCGCTTCATTTAAGTGGCGAATACCGATTTAACCGATTTAACGTTTTTATAAAATTTTATCATGCAAAACGCACGATCTGCTCTCAAGAAACGTTCGCGCACTAAGCTAAACAAATATAAACTTTTGAGACACCTTGCATATCACTTTTCAGAGAACAGAACATTTTTTAGCACTATTGAAAAACGAGTGATTGGTTTCACAAAATTTGATATATGATAGGCTGTAATCGCAATTCGCAATAAAATCCATAGTATTTATGTGTCCAAAAACTACGAGGTGGTTAAAATCGTGCATCTGCACTGTATAGGTATATGTGATACATGCCGAAGTTCTGTCGACTTCAGTTTCAAGGTTTTAACCTGATGCTTTTTCCCATTTTCCACTGATTTTCCCTCACATAACATGAACGAGTCCTATCATTTCAATTTAATCCGTTTGTTCGGTCGGTGGTAGCACTTTTGTCTCCCTTCTTCCTTGTTCTATACATAAAGTACAAATTTTGACATATTGCCTCTTGCAGTGCAATTTCTCTTTTATCTCCTAACCCTCTTTATTTATCTCTAATAATACGAATTTCATTATATCACTATTTATCGCTTGCCCACGCTGTTGGAAGAATGTGTATAATAATTGCTACAGAGTGTTTCTTACAGTTCGGTTTTACCCCTTTCTTAACTGTTTTGTTGCGAATGGATGAAAAGGAGCATCCAACATTTTCATTTTACCGTGAAATTGACGGACTCATTTTCATTATTCTAACTTTGGCCGTTTACCGACGATATCACTTTTGTACCTTTTCATCCTGTCTTACTCTCGTAAGGAAGATGTGGACAACAATTCTAGCTTCCGCAGTTTAGTCTAAGCGATGATCAGTCAATCAGACTGTTATAAACGCAATAAATATATAATATAACATAATATAATAAATATATATATAAAGATGCACTAACTAACTGACGTAGAACTCATTTAATATATAAATCACCTTCGTAATTTGTTAATTACTGGGAACTCAAACTGTGCAATAACCTCCCTGATTAACCGGTTATAGCCAATTGAGTTCATAACAGGCGAACAACAAACGTGTAAGAGTGCATGGGAGATTGTTGCCACTATCAGTTTATTAACCAATATTTTATTTAAGTGCCAACTATTATTGCGCGCATTTTTACAGTTGTATAATCGTTTTTCTTACTAGTATTCGTCTTTAACAGTTGCTGACTATAAAAAAGTGTTTTTTTTTTTTTTTGTAATTTGGAATGTAATAAATTTGCTTGCAGGTTAAATTAATATTTAACTCAAAATGGAATAGTCATTCGGCAACAATATCACCGAATTTGTATTGTTGTATCCATTAATTTTATAACCGAACTATCTATAATGAGAACTAAAAACAGCATCGATAAAGTCCTTAGTTGATGACATTCATATCAACCTTTGCAGTCCTTTTGAACTATTTGATTTTAAATGCATAGAACATTTTGGTAATAAGTCAAAATATTATTAAAAAACCAGTGTAGAAATCTCAGTCAGGTGAACTGACTTATACTCGTGTACGCATGTCTTCACAGAACGTTATTTTGCGTAAATGCAAAAAAGTGAGGAGTGCCAGAATGGACGTGGTGCCTCGCCTGATTCGTGATGCGTGTTAAATTGTACTGAATTAAAGATGAGATTGAATAAAACATTGGTAGGAATATGTATGTAGAATTATGTAATTTCTATAGCAGCCACCAGAAAGGATGTGGTTGTCCGGTTCATCTCGTTAAATTTTCCGGAGCTTTACATAGCAATATGAAGGAAGGGGGCACTCGTAACAATGTCAACGACCAACGATCATTGCATAGCAAATTTGACTAAATATTGTGCAACCATGCAAGAGATATGAATCTAAAATTGTATGAGCTAAATGTGCCATTTGTATGGGAGGTACAAGAAATGGTTTTCGGTCGGGTTTCCAATCTTATCAAGCATTATAAACAAAGGCAATGACCAAAAATTGAAGTTATTCCAGGTTATAACTATTTACGAATATAGGGGAAAACTGAATATCTGAAATTCGGTTGGAAGGAAATTGTACGGAAGATACCAGAGAGGGTAAGTCAATATAGCACATTTACAATATACGGCTACGATTTAGCAAAATGTTAGCCAGTGCCAGGTTTTGACAAGTCCATTAAAGATTTGCGACAGCTATTCCGTTCAACATCATTCAGTCGAAGAGACAAACAGACTCAATAAGTCATCCAAAAATTTGCTCCAAAGATACTTTGTGTTTTCAATGCTTTCTTCTGATTGTTACCTTTTTGGCCTCATCTAATCTATATTTTCATTCTTTCGGGTGAAGTTGAAGATATACAAATGTGTCATTTCGTCCTCCGGTAATATCTTCTATGCAAGTTTATCTTTCCTACTGCCTATCGCAGGTAATTAATAAGCAATGACTTTTTATGAAGAAACACTTTTTAAAGTGTAGTGTATTCGATGCACTGAAAATAATAAGACTGCGGATTGTTTTCCGTTTCCTAGTACATATGTAGAGATTATTCGATTAACTAGTTCGTAGTTGCCTAATTTATTACGTATTAGTTAGAGATAATTTACTTGCTACAAAGTTAATTTCAACCTTGATTTTTTAGGTTGTAGTCCGAGTGACGGTTTTGGAAAAAAGTGTCATTAAAGTTGCAGTTTCTTTCGATTTTGTTCATATGTGGTGCATGTGTAGCTAGCATATGTAGCTAGCGCCCTCACTCAGGTTGGAAGAGCTATTACCATCTGTTATGATTCTATTCGAATCGATGTGTAAGATCCAATCATATAATCACTGGGGACTTTGTGTCGCCCTGGAACATTCTGCAACCGTTTGTTAGATTGCATATTCGATATACTAAAATTCAAATTTACAGTTAGCGCTATAACAAAAAAAGTTGTTATGAAAAAATGCTTACCGCAGGTATTTTGTAGAATTTGACACAGTAAGAATATTCGATAAACAAATCAGATTAGTGATTTAAAGTCAGCCTAAGGCTATGTTCAAATTGATGGCGACAATTTCATATCTTGTTCCTAAGATCTTTGGTTTTAGGAAAAATTGTAAAGGAAATAAAAACCACAAATGAGAACTAGTTTCGTTTTCTCAGAATTGCTAATGACAATTTTAGTTTGTTTCAACAACTACGATATAATTTGAACAATTACATAACAATACGATATTTCGTTTGTAGATATTTCATATATTTAAATAATTTGTTGGCATCGAAAATAAAACACTGTGTGCTGGATTCCAAGAAAGCATCTGCTAAAATGTAAACAGTGACGTAATCTGCAATTTTACTTTAGGTAATTAAGAAGGAGGTGAATGAATGATCCACAACTATAACGCCACATACGGCCTCGTTTAAACTCTGCTGCCCAATATTTTACTGTCGTAAACAGAGGAGCAGACTCCCCAGAGTTCAATCTAGTGCGACTTTAACATTTCAAAGACGTTATAATGCGAAATCATCTATGTCTTTGGACTTGGAAAGCAATCGCCTCTGGGTTTCACAAATGTAAACATTAGCCAATCAGCAGTTTGTTCGAATGTTTTTGAATTTTTGCTTATAACGCGAACATCTGCCAAAATTTTTTTTTTTGCAACAGATTGGAATATTTATATGGATTATGACGTATACAGCCATCGTTGGTCAGGTCCATCAGCATTAGAGGTCCGACGAAATATCTGTTCAAATGCGGGTAGCACAAGGCGTGTATTTTGTGTTTATAGTTTTGTATATACAAATTCATATTCATATTCACAGCCTGTCCATTTGCCCATTGTAAGTACCCAAATTATTCATTCAATTGTGGTGAAACTTTGGTTTGCATAATAACATAATTAATGTGCGGCTAACTTCAATAAATGTTATTTAGCAAGTTACACGTTTTGTTTTGTTGAGCATGTTCAAATTTGTGAATTGACAATTTTTTCCCCATTAAATTCAGCGTACCCGGAATATTTTTATGATGTAAGTCCCCAACGTGCTAAAAAAAAGTTAACATTCCAAGCACAATGTTATGAAATTAAAAGTTAATTTTTCGTATAAAATTTGCGCTTCAAAAATATTTTCTGTATACACTTTTGCGGGCCGTTTTCGAAACAGTGTGGTCATATTAGATATAAAACATTCAATCTGGGCGAACTTTGTGGCCATTCATTTTTTCTATTTGGAAAGGCTAATACGCAGGCGGATCCAATAAGTATATTCAAAATCCATGAAATTAATTAGATACAAGAAACGCCTAGATAACGCTTCACACTACGAACTGAATTACTGAAAGTACAGCTTCCTATGGGTTGGTATTTACATCAAATACAGATTGAAAGAGCTAATTATCCGATTTCGGCGAAAGTAAATACATATATAAAAGGGAACAAAGTTCATTGCTGAGATAAGTGTTCGAGTGACCCAATTTATCTCAAAAAGATTTTGCTTCTTTTTTCACATGTATGATTTCTAGTTTTTTGTTTTTCTTAAAGACATAACGCTATGGAAATATTAGTTACGCATCTATTATATTGAACTAATTTTCAGACTCACATATTTATCATAATATTTATGATAACAGCCGCAAATTACAGTAATATAAAACAAATTATGTGCCATGTTTAGATTCCCGCATAATTTTTTTGCCATCAGTATAATTTGCTGCTTACTAAATGTATTCGTATTTTCGTGGCAGATTCATACGAGTATGTCCGAGCAAAATTATATCATACACGTAAATTAACAATATGTTTTTAAACTATAAAATATTGACGCATCATGAATGAAGTGAATGACAGTAAAAATACTACCGCGATTTCTTATGGCCTTTGACATAGTAAATTATGCAGTGTATTGGGATCGGGGTTAGGAATCAGTCGTTTATTTATACTTAAGACCTTTTAATAGATAATTTAAAGTTAGTAAGTAAATTTCTTTGTTATAAATCTTTACTAGTCGTAAGTTTTCCAAGTTGTCCAACTTTCCCCCGGGTCCTTTGGAGAATACATGTCTTTGTGATATCTAAATTTGATTGTTTACTTGCTTTTTAGTACTTAATATGGTAGTGATCAATAACTATGAAGTGATATTTAATACTTCTCATTACTTTTATCGAATTCTCAAAATTTACTGAAAATATGCTAATGGTAACAAGAAAACAATCCAAATATTATTATTTCATGAAATATTTTATATTAACAGCATTGTCGAACCGTTGACTTTGTGTATTTCAGACAAGAAGAACTAAAAAATGCATTCCGTTTTCTAGAACAGTCATAGTTTTTGACATGTCAGGCAAAAAAACAAAAAAAGATCTAAGGTCACTTCTGTTACATATAACGATATATTTTTGACAAACTTTAGTTCTGATGCCTCATTATATTCGAGGTGTGTTAAAAAAAATAAGGTGAATTTTCATTTTTCTCAAGAAATATTTATTTATTCATCAAATTCTATTTAATCTCCTTCAAAGTAGTCCCCCTCAGATATAACACACTTCTGCCAGCGTTTTTCCAATCCTCGAAGCAGTTCTGATATGCACTTTTTGGTATGTCCTTGATCAGCGATTTGGTTTTTATCTCCTAATCACCGCAAAACGCCATTCTCTTCAACCTTGGGAACAGGAAAAAGTTGCAGGGGGCCAAATCTGGTGAATACGGTGGCTGGGACATGATAACAGTGTTGTTTTTGGCCAAATAATCTCTCAAAAGCAAAGAGGAGTGAGAAAGTGCATTATCATGATGCAAAAGGCGTGATTTTTCTTCCACAATTCCGGTAATTCTTCAAGGTAATACTCCTTATTTACCGTACGACCTTGTGGTAAGAACTCCTGATGCACTACGCTATGCTAATCGAAGAAAACAGTGAGCATAACCTTGACATTTGATCGAACTTGGTGTGCTTTTTTTGGTCTTGGCTTTCCTGGACTCTTACACTGGGATGATTGGGCTTTGGCTTCGATGTCACAATCATCTACCTATGATTTGTCACCAGTTATGACCCTTTTAAGCATATCTGGATCATCGTTGACGTCATTCAACAATTCCTGAGCGATGTTCATGCGACGTTGTTTTTGGTCAAATTTCAGCAATTTTGGAACGAACTTTGCTGCTACACATGCATGGCTTGAGCCAACCGATATGCCGACATCCTCAGTAACTTCTCTAATTGTGATTCGACGATTCTGCATAACAATTTTCTTCACTTTCTTAAGATTTTCATCGGTTGTTGATGTGCTAGAGCCTTCTCGACCTTCTGTGAAAAGCTTGTACCACTTGTAAACATTTTTTTGACTCAAAGTACTCTCACCATATACATACCACTGTCATTTCACGTGTTTTTGAGCACTTAATTCCATTTTTTATATAAAATTTGATGCAACTTCTTTGATCCATATTTTTCGATAGCAGAAAATCGCCGAACATGTAAAACACTTGTCTTATTTATGCCTCTCACAAACAAACTAAATATGCTACATGGATAAAACCGTCAACATATCTTCGAGACGAGTGTACCAACATAAAAATAAAAATAATAATCGAAAGTCGAATGTACGTAGTCCGCGAAATTTGAAAATTACCTTATTTTTTGAACACACCTCGCACCTCAGATCTTGACACTCTTTCGTACATTTCGTACCTCGCTAACACCGATAATTTAGAGAAAAAACCTTTTAAATCTCAAAGTTGCATGCAAGCTTGAGCGACGCAAATGTTGAGTCTACATCTTTCGTTCACGTCGCACAACAGATATATCTATCTTTTAAACTTTTTAACATAAATTTCACAATTTATTAAGAAAAAAAGCGTCATAATTATTTTCATACCACAAGTTCGTTGTGCTTCCTTTGCTTGGTCTTATTTTTATACAATGCAACTTAATTTCATGCTAGAAGTTTGTGATAATCTTTTTCCGTTTAGAATTTAATCCTTATCTAAACAAATCTAAGATAAAGATAAAGATCATGGAGCAGTTTGACAACCATTCATATTATTGTGTTACCTCATTAAAAGTACGATGTGTATGAGGCATTTATCACAATAATTGTCATACTATTATTTATTGAATTTCTATGATTTGCTAGTAAATGATAATGAAATATTCCGTTCGTTTCAGATATAACCTGCACTCAGTGCGTTTTGCAATGGCGTTATGTTGCTGGCAATAATTGGGGTATGTGTCCGGATGGAACTCATGGCGCCGTCGGCTGCGGTCCCCAAGAAGAATTCCGATCTTGTTCCGACATTGCTCTGGGAGAAGGCCAGTTAACACCAATGAGACCAATAAGACCCACTATACGCCCTACTCATCGCCCCAAGATTCCATCCT